>NIPQ01101780.1:0-18493 GCA_002806875.1 Lepidotrigona ventralis hoosana
AAATTTAAAAAAAAAAAAAATGCTTTAAATCCAAGTGCACCTACATCTTGTCAATTCTAGTATCTATCTACTAGTATTAATACTAATTTTAAAAATTTAAAAATTTTTTAAATTTGTCAATGCTAATTTTCCTTCTTCTTCAATTTACTTCATCTGAAGAGAAAATGATGCTCCGACCATCTTGTCAAATATTCTAAAATTACTGTAGTGTGCCTAATAGTGTCCCCTGGTGA
This sequence comes from Lepidotrigona ventralis hoosana, assembly GCA_002806875.1. NCBI lineage: Eukaryota > Metazoa > Arthropoda > Insecta > Hymenoptera > Apidae > Lepidotrigona > Lepidotrigona ventralis. The sequence continues at coordinate 234 of NIPQ01101780.1, forward strand.
AAATAATAGTTATTCACTAACGCGTAAAGCATTTTCGTCGTAAAAGAAACAACGTCGAAGAAATGAAGTATGAGAGACTGACGAGGATACGTAGTACGCGATATGGACAATGGAATGTTATAAGAGAAGAACGTCAACGAAGGACTTCATTGTGCCGAGTATTGCGTAGCATGATAATAACCGCATAATGCGCGTGAATCAAGACTGTGTTCGCATAAAGATGCATTACGTGGCTGTTCGCTGCGTCATTATGGGCGCAATACATTTTCTAGAAATCACATAATTTACACTTACCATCGGTCAGTCATTTATTCGAATAAATTCACTTGAAAAATATTTTTCTTTTTGTTTCTATTATACGTGCGATCTTAATTCTTCGTACTTCAATCCCGTCTTTTCGTCTTAGTAAGTGAAACAATTTTTCACCTCGCGTGAAAAATTTCATCGTATTCGTCTCTCGAGTAGTTTCTGATTATGTCTTAATCAAGTTTCTCGTATTCATCACTAATTGGAGCAATTTTTGAAGTAATTCGAAAAACAAGATTACGTTAAAAATGTTCCATTGAATGTAAAAAGATTAAAATGTACATGTTTTTTCATGTTTATTGTTCAAGTATTGTTTTATTTTCTTACTAATATTATAATAAATTATTTATATAATATAAATGAACACAAAAGTTATGGGATATTAAGCTGTCATTTGGTTAACCTTGAGATAACTTTGAAACGTCACGTTAAAATTTTTAAGACTATTTATCATTAATTTTTGATATGTTACAAAATTCGAACTGTATTAAAAGAAAAATCCGATTCTTCACTATTATAAACATTCTTCCAACAGATATTTATCTCGAAATTCAACAGTATAACAAATAGAAAATTTTTTTTCGTGATATTGAAAAAATTTTCTAACAATAGAAAAGTACTCGAAGATACAAATTATTAATCAAATCATTCGTATCTAATTCACGTTGCATTCTATAGTCTTTTATCGAACAGCTAGCATCACCAAAAGACATGCTAATACCAGTATCATAAAGTTAGCTGTATTACTAGCAAAACCCAGCAGCGCAAAAACTATTGGACACGGCTCAAAGCCTCGATTAATAATTCGAAAAACCGAAGCTGCATCAGCCTCAAGATGAAAATAGCTTAAAAACTTTCTTTACGTTCAACTAGTATCGTATAAATATAAAATTTAATGTATTTAATAACAGTTAGAGAACTTTTAAATAGATTCTATTCGAAGCATAGATCGTGGAGAATTTTTTTTCTTTATTCGAGAAATGCTGTTAAAAACGGATAAATAAAAGTTTCAGATGGAACAGAACTTATAGAAACTATGAAAATAAAAATTTTTCATTGTCGCGAGGACAGATAATTTGTTCATCACAGTGTTGAAAAAATTCTCAATGTTTGCAGCAAATATTCGATGAACAGTGCCCGAATACAAAATAATATAATTTTAATTAATATTATTATACAGATTCTAAAATATCAGATTCTAAAATATCTGTGAAAACACTGCTCTAAGTGCAACACTTGTATAAAAGCTCCATTATAAAAATTCCACAGAAACAGATTTTTTTTTTTTTTTACACGATATGTGTAAGTTTGAACAGAATTTTTTTAAAAACGAAAAGAAGGCTCCTAATCTTGATTCATGTCGATGATTCAATTGCATAGGTTGAATTCATTTTTCCCATAGAGATGCACAAAAGTATTTGCTCGCTCGCTGAAAAATCATCGATATCTTGAACTTAAAGATGTTTTTATACTTTTGTTGAAAAATCGTAAAATTGTTGTGTTGAAATTTAAATATCTCCAAAAATCACTGAAAAGATCTTTTTCTGACTGAGATCTACTATAATCTTGAAGATCGGAATAAAACGACAAAAATTCAAGAAATCCTAAAATTTTGTCATTTAACTCGAATGTTTGAAATTCAATAAAATTTGTGTTGAACAAAATAGCAAGTTTTGAGAAATCGTTTTAAAGAGGAGCCTTCCTTTGAGATCGTGGTGGGTCCAGTCACGAGAAGAATATTTCCAACATTCCAATATTCGAAGTTCAGTAAAAAAAATCGCACAGCAAATTTTGGGAGGGAAAATTTCACTTTTGAAGTTCACGATAGATGCAGCGGTGGAAAAAAATTTCTTTAACATTCTCAGGATGCATACGAACTTTTACAACTTTCGAGAACAAAAGCTTGATGTGAGAACACACGAATTTATTCAAATATAAATATGAAAGACGTATAATAATTTTCGAAATAGATTCAATCTAAGTAAAGAACTAACATAGTAGAAGCCTCATGCTTTGAATGAAACAATCATTTTCTTTTTTTTTTTTTTTCACGGAATTACAATAGTTTGTGATAGAGATAATTTTTCATCTCTCTGTATGATATATTTCGTAATCGACAACGCGGAGACGAACAGCCGCAGAAGCTTTATCGACCAGGCCACGCGTGGACACACCTACGTTTAATAATGGGTGTACATTGCCTCACTGAAATAATTACCAGAGACTTTTTGCACGATTGAACTCACATTACGAACAAGCGAATGACTGGAAGGGTTGCTCGTGGCAATAGAAAAAAAATGAAATAGAATTTGACGAGTGACTTTTACAAGAATTTGTGAAACGTGATAAGTGAAATAATTTTATAATCTGTTGGTAACAAGACTGAATTTGTTTACTTCAGAAATGATAAGTCATCGATATTAAAATAAATGAAATGTCGCGAATAAATTTTGTAAATTATAACTTGTTGGTAATACAAACGAGCAGAGTGAACTTTATAAATTATGTAATTATCCTGTCACGAAAGAAATTTATAACTTATAATTTGTGACTTTGTGTCGTTAAAATAAAATTAGTAAATTATAGTAGAATAAAATGTACATGAATGTAATATAAAATATTATCGTCTTCGAAGAATACTTCCATCTTCTTTTTTTATTTCGAAATATCGAAATATCGAAATATTTTTACTTGAAAAAATTCGTAATATGCGTGTTATTTCAAGTGAAAGTTCTGAGTTTTAGAAAAAAATGTTTGAATTCAATGTTGATTCAAGTGATTGATAAGACCACGTGTTCACGTTGAATTTAAGTCGAAGTTTTACAATAAAATATAAATAAAAGTATGATAAGATACAGTGTGTTAAAATAATCATAACAATTAACATTGGAAATAATTGCATCATAAATACATAAATACATGATATACAAAAATAAATAGATTAAAATAATGAAATTTTAAATTTCAAATATCATTGAACATTGCACGATACAGAAATAAATACGTCATTGAATATTATTTAACACGAGACGAAAACAAATACGTCAAAGTGAAATGTCAAACATCAAACATATATATATATATTTAACAACACTAAATTCTGAGCGATCAGTCGCTAAATTCTAAATGATCTGTCACACTTCGCGAGATCCGTCGTTTCATACGCAACATAGTACTAATATTAGCAAATCAGCCTTAAAATTACATGGCCCTTTTGTTGATTTCCACGATTTCGTGCGATGCACGCGCACTGCCTTTGACACACGAGACCAACGTCAACTCAAACACCAGATCCTGTAACACATGTTTCGATACGCGAGCCTGATGTGTGCATCTATGACGCATGAAATCGGTGTGGATGCATATGCAGCGTTGATTGGACTGATGCGCGGCTCGCGACCCGCGTAATGCCGCGTTCACACTTGAAAAGTGTGAAGATCTCGGGTAGCGAACTGCGGTAAGAATCTGTGTCCGTGAACTCGAAGCTGCAAATGAACAAACTTGAAACTTGTTGAGGAAACATGAAATCTGCGTCAGAGTCGTGTGACGATGTTGAAACACGTGGTTTAAATGTTGGATCATTTTCCAACTCCAGTATTATCATCAGTGATAGGAGTTAATTGGTATGTTAATTGTAAAAAGAATAAAATAAAAACAGCAGTGTGTAGTTTCTGTTATGCCGCGTTCACACTGAACGAGAATTGCTCGTGGTCAGTTTACGCATTCACACTTGTTGGCGAGCTGTTCCACGCTCTCAATGCATACACTTCGAGCTCTCGAACTCGCGAGTTTCGATGTGACAAGTGTTTTGTAAGCGTTCGCCGCCAGCAAGTGTGAAAACGGCATAACAGCGAGCTGTTTCTCTCGAACGGTTCGCAAACTGCAGTGTAAAGCCAGCACTAACGTTAACGCACACGATTCGATCGCGATTCTACATAAATCCCCATCAGGAATATCAATCTAGCAACGAGTTTACGGAAGCGGCGAACGCGAAATTCATCCGTGAGAATAAATCCAATTCCGTCAAGGGGAATGAACAATTTCTCGTTTCAGAACATTTTTAACTTTTTCCTCTCTCTTCACTGAGAAAACTTGCAAAATGTGTTTAACAACGTTTCACCGTTGTCACCGTTGAAATTTAATCCGCGAAAAAAATGAGGAACCTGTGTGCCTTTTTCACCAGACGAGTGGAAAATACTCCGGCAAACTTTGTTTCTGTTCGATATGTGTCGGTACTTTTTGCTCTCTTTTCGTTAATATTGCAAGGTTTATACGTTGATACGTTATCGTAGCTTTAATTAAATAACACTGTTTTAACGCTCATATCTACGTACGAATCATTGTAATTTAAGTGATAATGATTGAAATAATTAGACTTGTACAATTATGTCTTCTATCTAGACAGAAATCAGATATTAATTCTGACAAATATACCTGTATCTTTCAAGCAATTGTTGAGAAAAGAAAATTTGAAATCCATCGTATATATACTGTAATTTTTTATGAAAGTGAAGAGCATAATTATGCCAACGACTGATAACTTCGTTCCAAAAAAAAAAAAAAAAAAAAAAAAAAAAAATNACATGAAGCTTCTACTTTTTTTTCTTTTCAGAAATATTTTTATATCAGAAAGTGAAGATAGTTTTTTTTTTATTTTCGAAAATTGTAAAAATTCAAACGTCTGTGAATTCTTCTTCGTCATTGGATCCACCTAGGATCCCCAGGTCTTGAAGATTGAAATCTATTTCCTTTTTTAAAGAGAAAGAAAATGAGGGAACTTCAATTTTCTTGAATATTTCCAAACACATGGCAGAGACAGAATTAGTTCGTTAGGACTGTTGGAGCGTCTTCTTCAAGATGAAACTTTATAGATTTCCGGCAGTAAAGCTGCCAGCTATTACTAAGCAACAGCGGAACCTGCTAATTATCGATGCAAATAGCTTGTCCAATTGACTCACTGAAAACTCTAATGAAAACGGAAATAAAGTTATCAACGAACGTTGAGAAACGGCCAGAGGTTTGGATTTACGCTAATGACGCTATAAGTGTCTTATCGAGTTCTAGAACACTATGAAATTCTCGAAAATGCTTGTCGAAAAAAGAAAAAAAAAGAATTGACATACTAAACCACTAAATAAGAAATATCCACTCTGTAACGTCTTCATTTATTAATTAATTATTCTTTCCTTGAAATGTACATTAAAATGTTTATTCTACGAATTGTTCTGGACTGAAGTAGCATTGAAACTTGCAACATTTCAGATGCAAAGCATTGAAAGCATTCTAAGATAATTTGCATTATATATAATTAATCCTCAGTTTGAAGAATTAAAGCTGAAAATTCAAATTCCTTTTCTCTTCTATCGAGTGTAACTGTGATATTGTAACTCAGAGCTATTTTTTGACAAAACTATCTACCGTGTCTCTTCTCTCTATTGCTCATTTTTAGTACGTCTCAAATGCAAAATGATTTATTAGCCATAGTATATGTAAATTGGAGATTGCGTAGTATAGCATTCAGCCTGACAAGTTGCGTTCCAATTTTTTCTTTTTTTCCAAAGATAAAGTAATTTCAATTGAATTGAATTTCATAGAGAAACTTTTTGCCATAATTTCCATCGCTTCTTTCATCTTGAAACATTGTAATGGAATATTTCACCGAATTTTTACATATCAACGGAAATGTTGGCAGGGAGTTTTAATCATTTCAGTTACTACTTTTTGAAATAATTTATAGATCGAGGTTGATTGGATTACTTATTGGTAGAATTATTTGAACAGTTTTCGCAAAAATGTGAGAAGAATATTATACGAGATAGTGGAAACAGTTTCTCTTTTTATTGTTTTCGAATGTGTAATTAAATTGTTGCGGTAGCAAAATTCTGAAAGAAAACTTGAAGCTGCATCTTTTGCAGCTTTACACAGATAGAAATATACTTTTTCATCACAATTAAAATACATTTTGTGAAAAATAATTTCATACACGTTTTTTTTATACGTAAAGATAATTGTACTTTGATAAAATTAATATTTGACAAAATTAAAATGAATTAATATCAATTAATCAACAAAGAAACTACTGTCGTTTTTTTCATGACAGAAGAAAATGATGCAGCAATGCAAGACATCATTTTGTTGAAGTAATTATTCTTATTATTTCGTAGAACGATCTTTTTAAAAGCGCAAGCTTTTACGTAATAATTAGACCGCGAATCCTTATGCAATTTCATATTTTTATAAACACAATTAAATTCATCTCCTCAATTAAATATCATAAAAAATTGTCTGTTTTCTATATATTATATATAGATACATTTTTGCACAGTATGCACGTGTTTTTTCATCCTTGATAAATTTTCCATAGACGCATAAAGATCCACAGTTCTAATAATAACTATCGTAATTTACATGCTTATCACTGCTCTGTTTTGTAAAGTAATCAAGAAAATTCTATGGCCTTTGCGTGAAAGAAGCGAAGGATGTAAAAAAATCGTTTGTTAAAATAAAAATAAAATAACATTCTTAATATCATTCTTCGCTGTTGTAAAGGAAATAATATAATTTCTTGGTTTATCAAACGTTTGAAGAAAAAAAGTCGATTTTTCGCATTTTTTCAATTTAATATCTATTTATTAATTTATCCATAAGAGAAATAAGTAAAGAACGAATATATTCGTAACTTAAAAAACTTAAAAATCGTGAACAACTGACTGGTTATGCCTTTTACTAGAGTAATTAGAGATTTTGTTAAATCTCTTGTACCACGTCACAGTAATTTCTCTCTTTTCTCTCGCCAAGCGGAATTTTTTTCTCGTGGTTCCGCGTAATTCTTTAATCTTCCATATCCCGCGAGAATTTTTCAAAATCCGAACGCGGGAAATAATTAAGAGAGAGCTTCCCTCTCTAACTGTATAATGGATTCGCGAGCGTAAATCATCGCTCCTAGCGCAGAGAAAATGCATTATCCCATTCTTCTGTCTTTCTCTCTCTTTATCTCCCGGCGACTTCGTCTTCTCCAGAAAATTCGTTTCGCCAGCGAGAGCCTTTCATTCGCCCATCGAATTACGGAATTATCCATTTAGAATTCCTCGGACGAGCCTGGATCTTGATGGCGAAGGAAACGAAGACAGTTCGACGAATCGGATATCAAAATCCTGTTTTGATATTGGATTTTTCTCTTCCCATTGTTCCATTGTTCGGGACTTCACTCCGACGCGACGGAATCCTTCCACGATTGGAAAGTGATATCAATCGAATGCGAAGCATTGATATAGAGTGCTTATTCAAATTTATATTTCTCCCACGGATAAATTAACAAATTGTGGATGATTAACACTAGAACTACCACACCAGTCATTTTGACTGGTCATTCTGACAACTTTATTTTAAAATTCCTACTTCATGTTACATTTTTTCTTCGCAATGATGTAATGACTTTTGCAGGGATAGCTAAAGAATTAATATAATGAACTTTAATTTTGTTTTATTCATTTAAAATAAAAGTAATTTTGTATCATGACTACTTATACCAGTACCAATCATTTTCACTGGTTTTCGTAGAGATAGCTACGTCTCAACTGTCGGTAGTTCTAGTGTTTAATAAGCCTTGCGTTGCAAAAGAATAATCGTGATAATTGAAAAGTCGAAATCCAAGAGAGGTTAATGTTAATCGAAACTGAATAGTGATAGGTTTATTCAGATTTATTCTATCGTCAGAGATGTAATGATGGAGAAACGAAGATTAAATAAGAATTTTCATCAGATGTTATAACCAGAGCGTGGATGTTTATATAATTCTATATTTTTGAAGATAGTTAAAAAGTTGAAGTCGAAAGATTCAAATAATGATAGATAGTTTATGAATGTTTGTTCAAATTTAGTCTCTTATAGAAAGAAAATTAAACAAGAATCTGTTTGATCAGTAAATAGGTATTGTAATTAGAATATATGGTACATTTATATTTTTGTATTTATAATTATAATTATGGACGTTTGTGTAATTTTATGTTTTTGTAAAGATAATTGAAAAATCGAAATCTAGGTGACAAAGAATGTTCTTATAATGGAAATTAAATAAGGATTTGTTTGATCAGTAAATAGGTATTATAACTAGAGCGTGGATATCTGTATAATTTTATGTATGCATTTATGGGGAAAAAGCGTCTTGTAATTTTATCAAGGCAATTTTTAAATAAACTATAAATACTTGTAAAAATAGGGAAGTCGTCCACCTACGATTGATAAATAATTGGTAAATAAATAAATACATGTGTCATATTTTGTGACATGTTTTATGGAGAGTAATATTACTCGAATCGAGATGACAATTAATATCAAATGTTTTGTGGTAAATAAATAAAGTAGAATAATATCAATCAAGCCCCAAAACAGTGATTGTTAATTATGCAACTGATTCGAATCAGTAATGAACGTTCTTTTCTAAAAAAAAAAGAAAAGCGGGGAGCAAGTTATTTTACCGCGAGAGATTAATTAACGCTGGTAAAATCGTTAGCAGAAGTTGGCGGAATTAAAATTTTCCACGCTGGTTTTAATGAATGATATTTAATATAATTAGATTCCACGGCAATTAACACGAAAATTAAGGAACAGGTCTTTGTCTTTCTCGCGATGATCGTGATACGTTGGTAAAATCCTAAGAGAGAGAGTGAGAGGTTCGATTAAAAAAAACATAGTGCCTATAACAAGGAATCTTTAATGAAATTCATCGGCTGAAAGTAGCGTGGTAAATTATTGAATTTACTTGAAATCTGTACCTCTCGTTTTATCTTTAATGTCACCTCTGAGAAAGTCCCTCGATAGTGAGATTCTGAATTATATTGTTTAAAATATTGTTTAAAAAAAATTCAATGCAAATTAAAATCGACAGTATTGCCGTCTCTTTGAAAAGTAAATTGACATTTTTTTCGAAATCGTATTAATTCAGAGAAAGTAATAACCTATTAGTTTAAAACAGAATGTTCATCTTCATTCATTTTCTTTTAACATTTATTAAATGTTTGAACATTATTGGATACCTGTACTAAATATTTATAAATCAAATATAAACATCTGAGTATTTTAGCAAATTTAGGTAATTTGATAATTATTAATGATAATATAGAATATTCATATATTTAGTTTATGTTTCATACATTTTAGATTAATTTATGCTTCCTCGGCAAAAAATAATATTCAAATATTAAGCGAATTCTTTGAAATTCTCATAGACATGAAATTCAAAAAGAAACTGCAAATCAAATGTTGCGTTAGTGTGTAATATAAATTGTATTAAATATAGTGTAGTCTAAATAAATTGATTGATTTAATTTAATTTACGAAAAACTTATTGGTTGATTAACTTTCTTTACAATAATAGATTACAAATTTTTTTTCAGATATGAATTATGAAATCGATTTTATGTAACTTTCTCAAGGTACATTTCTTCAAAAGTCTTAGGATACTTTTATTTTTAACATTCATTTATCATATTTAGTGTGGATTATAGTGTACGTGTATTTTATAACATAATATACATGTACAATGTAATAACACATAATAATATATAATAATAGAATTTTTATTGTATGAAGTATTTATAATATTTAATTACATTGTATTTATCGTATTAATTTATATTTTATATTGCACATTGTGTATATAATTTTTTATACTTTTATATTGTGTAATTTATATTATAAATATCGTATTTATATTTATGGTACTATTTTTATCATGGAAACGTAGAAATATAATATAATTTGAATGAAAAGAAAAAAGAATTTTGATATTGAATGGAATACACAAAAACGAATTCACGTTCTTTTCTGGAAAATAATTCGAAACGTTCCACGCCGTAATCTTCTTCTGTAGTTTTCAATTTTACTCCGCACCGTTGTAGATGAAATTTACGCGAACAATTTCGCTCAGACAGACAAAATAGAAAAAGTAGACGAGAATCGTGTCGAACGAATTCGCCCCAAGCGTGCGAACAAGTTCACACTTCACAGGTGAAAGTGTGTCGCGCGATTCGCAAGAACTTCATCTTCCAATGCGTTCATTTCTCTCTAATTGGAATTCGGTGCAATTGATCGTGCTGTTTAACAGGATTAACCGTGTCCTGCCGTGGCCATTTTCCAATTGCGCAGATCAATTAAACCGAACGCGTTAAGCCTGAGTCAGTCAAAATTCAGAAGCAAATCGGGGACAAAAAATCTTCGATCCATGAAAACAATTTTCCAATATTTTCACGTAGTATGACAATTCGTAGCATCTTGGAAAAATTCTTGCCACCTGCTGTGTAGTATAAGAAACATTTTAGAATAAAATGAACGACGAATTTTTGAATGTAAAGTTTTGAAGCGATTCTGAGTTTATTATCGTACGATTTCTTTTTTACAAAATTGTAAACGAGCTTGTACACGTGAGAAAATTTTTGAAAAATCATCATATTACAATACCACCCACAGGAAATAGATTTTCCATTTTTTGGGGTTAAAAAGATTTCATGCTTTTGACAGATAGCTTCTTTCACGAAGCACAAATTCACTTTCAAATTCAGAGAACGCGCCGCGTTTCGTGAATCGTCGTACTCGCATGCTGCATCACGTTGTTGCACTTGCTAGACTTTTTTCTTGCCGATACCATGGTCCATTTCTTTGATCCATTTTTCGTTCGAACGGCTCTAATTGCAACCGTTTGCCCAAATTGGCAGGATGGCAGTGTAGGCACGTTTTGCCTATAACATTAAACGTGCAGCTCTTCATTTTAACAATGTATCATACGATTTCACTTTTTAATGAACGATACAAATAATGTACGATGTAATACAAAGTCCGTGTTAATGATACCTTGCCAAGTTTTAATTGCACCTTGTGATTAGAAATATCTTGGAAAATCGCGTTAAATCAATCTCGTCGATGCCGATGGAAATTTGCATTGAAATTGCAGCCTGAAACTACGTTGAGGATAATTGTGCAAAATCGAAAGTTTCGACTCTGAGTATACTAATAATAATAATACACGTTTTTATGCTCTCTAATTTATCCATGACAATTATAGATTTCACCGAACGAATAACATCAGAAGAAATGTGTAACTCTGTCCAATAAATAATCAGCCATGAAACGCCTATTTCATCAATCCATTTTAAATATTTCGAATCTCGGAAATTCGCGAGATGAAATCCGAATCGAGATATATCGAATTAATGATTCACGCCCGAGAAAACGATGCAGAATCGAAACTTCAATTTTAATCGGGATTTCGTGTTGATATCTGTCGTATCGCAGCCGCTGGCTTCGAATGGGTCGAATTTTTCATTAAAATTTCAGAGAAAACACTTTCGGGGTTTTTATCGGTGGTTTTGTTCGCCGCGTCGCCAACGAGGTTTTTCACGTGCCGTTTGTCTCGGCATTCGTCCTCTCGAGACCTGTCAGCCGACCTGTTCGCCAAGTTCGTCCCTCGCCGGGGAATTCCCGTTTCCGTCGCTACGAATTTATTAAATCCAATTCCACGATCGTGCTCTCCTCGTCCTCCCTCCCGCCGTTCTCATTCGAATGCTCGGATAAACGTCGAAAATAATTTGCCGGCGAGGCTGACTTGGCCGAGGCGCATTCGGGTCAACTAATTACACGCAGCTTGTTTCAACCACGCTTTAATTACGTCATTTTGCCTTTCTCCTAATTTATTTGCGGAACATTTCGTGGAACGTGCGACGTCGTGTGTTAAAATACACGGACATGGGGATACGGTGTTTCACCTGCCACATTGTTGATGCCGCTTATGGGGGTGAAATTGGCCAAATCTTCGAGTGTGATATTTTTCATGGTTTGGAAGAGCATCAATAACTATGGGTTTTGCGTAGATTATTTTTTTTTTATTGTTGTTGATATGAAAGTATCATCAAGTTAAAGAAATTTGTTACATCTAATGTATGTTTGGAAGATTTATAATAGATGTGACGAAATTTTATTATTCTCCAAATCTGTTTAGACGGTTTCGATTAATTAAAACAGACATCAAGTTGATGACAACTTCCGAGAATTTTCGAACTTTGAAATTGACAATTTTTATAAATTATAAATTTCTATAATATTTTTATGAACTTATCAAATTAATATCGCGCACCGAATCATATAGAAAATATTTGATATTTTGATGCATTCACGAGCGATTAAAGACGATTTTGCATCTACCAATTTACGATATAATTGTAAAATATATTGAAAAATCGTATATTTTTCATTATACAAAGAATACACATTGCAGAAATATTTCTCACGATTAATGTTAACCCAAACGATTCCTCGGAGTTGTGAATACTTTGAAGACATGTAAGAAATGTTCGATCCAGTTTCACATGGTGGTATGAATAAGGTTATTGTATCGATGTTGACCCATTGGATCGAACGAGCGATAAAATGACCCAATACGTATATATTTTACTGAGCAACTGAGTAAACACGTAAAACGTACGAAAATATATTATTATCTAAGGACATTATTATATGTCGAGCACATAGCAAAATATATATCAAATTAACTCAGAACACAAGAATTTATTACGTTGATATAACCCGCAGTCGGAGTCGATTTCGTTAAAAATCTGTGGGACTTTGTCCATTTAGATTCTTTGGGAACTCTTAGGAACGTCTATTAGAATTTATTAATTTATTCTTGATTATCATAACCTCGTTATATTATAAACTATCGCTCGAAAGTTCTGAGCTAAACTCTCGGGATAAATCAAATAGGAATATTATAATTCTAACTTTGAGTTTTTAAAATATGTAACTAAATTAAAGTATTTAATAGGATAATAAAGTACTAGCGTGAACAAAATGTTGTTTTCATTTGAGAAATTTATCACCTGCGTATCTCTTTAATCTTAATTTTTCAGCTGAAATGTAGAAATAGTTTGGAATTATCCTAAACAAAAATTGTAAAGAAAAATATTAATAAGTTATTAAAACTGAAAATTTTGATCGTGGAAAGCATTGTACAAAATGAATATTTCTTGTTCCAGCTAGGAAAACATTTGCAAAAAATTGAAAAAATTGTTTTATGATATGTTTGTTATATCAATATTTTGAATATATTATATATTATACTTGTAGTACTTATTACTGTTAATATTATTTTATTCTTATTTTATTATATAATTTTATTTGTAAGAAGCGTACCTGTGATTACCGATTATGTTCTTGCATAATTGAAATGTTAATTTCCATTTTCGAGCATTCTAATTTTTATGTGATTTTTTTACTTGAAATTGGAAAAGAAGAAAAATTTTCAAGCATAAAAGAATTTTTCAAATTCATATATCAGAACGTGTATAAAGACATGAACAAGAGTTTATTTTTAGGATTGTAATCTTCAGCGAAAGATTCATTCATGGTTGTGCATTCTCTTTCGTGCGAACAAAACCGTGCATTGTCCATGCTGCACTCGAAGAAATAGAAATTAAATCCTCATTGAACAATAGACGCCTTTCCTTGCCATGAGTTTCACAAAGCGATTAACTACTTTCGCCAATCCTATGCTTTCCGTTTATAATACTGTTTATGAAATATGTAACTCTTCTTCTTGTTCGTATAAATTCATATCGCTTTGTATTCAAATAGACTAATCCGGAAATAGGAGTTCCTTGTAATTACAATTCCAATCTAATTTCAACGTACAGATGTAATTAAAAAATGTAAATATAAATATAAATGTTGAAGTATAGAGGCATACATGTATCTCGGAGTCAGTCATATCTTTATCGTTTAATCAATATTTAAGTATACATCTTCTGATTAAATTAATTCGAAAACGAGAATTCCCTGTCAATTACAATTCCAGTTAAATTTCAGTGCTTTTGTTCAATTATATCTTTGCGATTTAATCAAAGGGTGTACCTTCATTTTTGTTATCAGTTATCGGTTTCTAAAGAGACACATCTTGCATCAACGAACTTATTCTCATTAACTGTTCATTTTGTAAAACAAAGGTAAACGTGTAATCTCTTTTATTCTTTTGTACGTATAGAAATCAAGTTATCTTAATTTTCTTTACAAATTTTCTATATTCATATTAACTCCAAAAAGGTTAACTAAGAAGTTAATTAAGCCTTAGATACTTGTGATTTTCTATCAAAATGGAATTTGAATTTAAATTCTTCTTATATTTTCGGTCGAAGGGTATCCTTTAATCCGTGAATCCTGGATTATTTCCTAACGAACGACTCTCTTATTATAAAATGAATAATTAATAAAGAGAAACTGATTATGATCTGATCAAGCTTGATCTTTGCGAATGTAATTACCATGTATTTATTTTTGATGGCTTGAAATAATATTTAACGGTAATAATAATATAAATATAACAACAAATATAATATTTGATACAATGAATAATAATAACAATAGTAAATTACAATTATGCGAGAAATAATGTATTTCTTTTTTTTTTTTTGTTTAAGCTTCTTTACAAATATCTATTCAGATTTGGTTGTGTATTGCATAATCTCTTTCTTCTGCAGTCACTTTGATTTCACCAAAAGGAACAAAATATCAATATCGAATGAAATCTGATAAAATAACCTAAATTCGCGTGAATTAACTGAAATTTTTTTTTCAAGATAGACTTTTCAAAATACGAATTCGTGTTTCCTGTATTTACTGCGTCCTCCTGTGAAAATCTGTATCCACATTTAATGCGTTCAAATACGTGAAGATAGAACGTGATTGTTGGCGTGCAAATTTCAAGATAGACTTTTCAAAATACGAATTCGTGTTTCCTGTATTTACTGCGTCCTCCTGTGAAAATCTGTATCCACATTTAATGCGTTCAAATACGTGAAGATAGAACGTGATTGTTGGCGTGCAATAGTGGCATTCTGAAAAGTCGGAGAATTACACGTAAAGTACATAATGCATATCGGGTAGCTGAATATGCACGTGTTCGCCGGAAACCTCCTTCTTTTGTACATATGTACGTATCTGGTTTTGTACCTTAAGTGGCATTCTGAAAAGTCGGAGAATTACACGTAAAGTACATAATGCATATCGGGTAGCTGAATATGCACGTGTTCGCCGGAAACCTCCTTCTTTTGTACATATGTACGTATCTGGTTTTGTACCTTCGCATACCTGCTCGCGATCCAACAGCCTGCATAAACTGCCGCCAGTCACGGTATCATGCTCTCCTGGCTCTCATTTTTCACGGGTTCGCTGGAAAAGTTACCAGGATTCTCGTACTGAGAAAAAGAGAGACAATACATGTATAAAGCATTTCGTAATGATATTATTCATGTATAAACAATATCCACGTATAACGCGTTTCGCAATGATAAATTATTATTCTCTCGAAATCAAGGACGTTTTACAGTAATTTCAACTTTCTTTTTTATATGTGTATTTTATATAAAAATAATTCTACATGAAAAAAAGTAAACAAAAAAAAAATTTTTACTACTAAGTGCAACTCTGCTCATGGTTGTTTTTGTCTTTTTGAAATTACATAATTAAAATGGCACAATAGGTTTTTGCAAAATATTCATTTTTTTTTATCACGCCCGTGTCTGCGTACGTAATAAAATTACTAGATTCAACAAATTGAAGGCAAACTAGCAGAAGTACAAATTCTCAAATGTACTTTTTAACTTATCAAATTGCTCCATATTTTTTTTTATTATTTTTCAAACTCAAACTCGATTTTCTCGAAAACGAGACGTTTTATCAAACGAAAAAACTTTCATACTTTATACTTATAATTTCATATATTAAAGTTTTTGTTTATTTTTTAATGCAAAATCATTTCCAATGCAATTGTATTATTACTTGTGACCCATCCTGTATAATATATATATATATATATATATATATATATTTATTATGTTTACGTATAATATATATTTATATTTATATTATGCATAATATTACATACATTTTGTACATGTAAAAGTGAAATCGAAAAAATAAATAATTATTAGGAATTAAATTTGTTGAGAGAGATATTTCTTGTAGCAAATGTTACGTTATTATTATTGTTTAATAATTTAAAGAGCAAATCACTGTTTAAGATTCGGTTTTTAAATTCCATAAATTTTCTAACCTCCTAAATTGCAGTTGAATTTAGAAATTTAGAAATCGAATATGTCGTTTTAAGCTCTTAAAATTCGTTAAATATATATACTTGAATTTAGCTAATTCTGGACGTGACAGGAAATAATTAACAGAAGATTATTCTACGTGCAAAGATAAGTAGAAAGAAATTTTAAGAGAATAAAATTCGTTTCCAAGAAAACTAGACTTCGAACGTGTTTTACTGAAAATTGCCTTGAGAATAATTTTATTCTACATTTTCTATTTACTTTCACAGGTAATATAACCTCCTGTTATTCTTTCCTATTGCGTTCAGAATTAACTTAGTTTAGAAAATTCATATGTAAATTTTCAACCTCACGTGGAAAAATTTAATTCATTTCCTGCGGCATACTTCCACATGTAGAATTAGCACCCTGCCCGATTTCACAGAGGAACACTCTGTACAACGACTATTGTTACTTCCTCGAAATAGCATCAGTGCAAAATGAAATATTTATAGCGGAGAAAAAAAAGAAAAAAAAATCACGTTGAAAGCGTTCGTTGAAAGTACATACGTAGATCCACGCGTACCAAGTTTCATTGATAAAAAGACCGGCCTGAGAGAAGGGTACGGTCGGAACGAAACGCTGGAACGATGGGGGCGTTCGGCACGTGGTGGGGGCTAGATGGCAGCTGTTTGCTCGGCACACGGCGAGGGTCGCGTTCCATGTGTACCCGCCGGCAATGCTACATCGTTGTCGCCGCTCTGCGACCGCCGTCGTCTGTGTTTGCCTGGAAAACTCGTGACGAAAAACGCAGGACACGAAAAAAATGTGACGTCTGTCTCCTGCTACGTGAAAGTGCGTTTGCTCGACGTTTTAGTTAGCGTGCGCGGTGTGAACCGAACGAGTCGAAGGAAGAAGGAAGGAAAGTAAAGGCAGAAAACGATCAGAAGTAACCGTGCAGAAGTAACGACAAAACACGTCGAACATGGAGAGGTTGGAGAGAGAGATTGTTCGCAAGTGCTGTGAGAACTGGCCGCGCGGTCGAGGCTCGAGGTTGGTCGACGACATTTAAGGAAATCACGAGTTGGCGGTGTAAACGTGTGGTGGATTGAGAAACGGAATGAGAAGTGCGTGGTTGGTGACAGGTTAAGTTTCGAACAGGGGGAACGCTTTGCCTCCAAACGGTGCGCCTCGATCGGTAACGCGCGGGAAAAATCGATTCTTTGCTTAACGAGTAAAGTCGTCTCGGCTGTCACGGTTGTTCTCATCTTATCCGTCTCGACAAAGTTGTTTTCGTTTTTTTTTTTTATAAATTTTTATAGATTGAGTTTAAAAAAAACGAGTTTAGACGACGAGAAGAAAGAGGTTATGGAAATTTTTATATGCACGGATGTGTGACACACGTACGTGCGAGTTAATTGCCGTGCAAATGCGATCGTCGTTAAATTAATTATCTTTTTTATTTTTCAAATTTCACGGGCAGATTGTTTGAAATTATGGAAATTTTTATATGCACGGATGTGTGACACACGTACGTGCGAGTTAATTGCCGTGCAAATGCGATCGTCGTTAAATTAATTATCTTTTTTATTTTTCAAATTTCACGGGCAGATTGTTTGAATTTTAATTAACCTAGTTGTTCACAGTTATCAATCTACAATTGGGATTGTCACTGCGTCACGAGGTATACAAATATCACGTGTCGCGAGTGTAACATCCAAAATACAGGTAATCTATAACTGACAGGCCTGTCTTGTATAGAGACAATTATTTTTGCCATAACAAGTATCGCGGAATTTAATAAATCGCCAGATTAATCAATATGTCAATCGAGGTATTTTTGTGGAGGGAAATTGTTTTTATCGTATTTTGTTTAACTTT
>NIPQ01101786.1:0-18471 GCA_002806875.1 Lepidotrigona ventralis hoosana
GCGGGTGGTTTTTTTTTTTCGCGACGGTGACACATTCCTTCGAATTTTCCAGCGAGATGCAGGGCCACCGACTCCGTTTTCCTCCACCGATCGATTTTCTGCCTATGTCGGCGACCCCTTTATGGCCGTCGACTATTTTTCTGCCGGCTTTAAAGCTTCCGATTTGGGGGAAGAGATGTGTCGATAAGAGAGACCCGGTGTGTCGGTTGGACGTGGCATTGGAAATGTTTGTTATTAAAATGGCGTAACGTCGTCCCCGGCTCAAACAGAAATGGAATTTCTCTTCGAGTCTGCACTAATCGTTGAGTTACTTTATCTTTCTCTCTTTCTCATCCTCAGGATTTAAGATTGTACAAAATTTCTTTTCATCTTTGTAGAATAAATAGAGTGTACAATGATAGAATGAAATAATGCAGTACATTTGAATAAGAAGAATTGTAAAATGGGAACGTAATCTTCAACTGAATATTGTAATTTTTGATTGATAAAAATTATTCAGTGAGCTATATATTTGTTTAGGTATTTGGAAAAACATGTTATTTTCATTGGAAAGAATCAAACAGAGTTGGATTTAATAATTATGCAAATGCTGAAATTGATTGTCGTTTCGTGACGTACGAATGACGAACAATTTATCAGTATCGCACTTACGTATAATAAATATTTTATTATAGCAGTTTCCTAAATTTTTTCCCTTCAATAAACATTTTTATTTTTGTTATATTTATAGCTTAGAATTTCACATATACCTTCTATTAGATTCAATGATATATGTTTTGAACATTTCATGTTATTTCACAATATGATGCAATGATATCTACTATAGATAAATAGAAATGATGACATACGTAATTGAATAAAATAAAAATAATACTGCAACAGTACAGTGTAAAAATAATACGAATTAAATTGTTAATTAAATTATAAGTAAAGAGAATAAAATTGAGACGAAAATGGTGCAATTTTTTTATACATCTTAAAGAAAGTATTTAATGAATGATACATCACAATTTCACCTGATTTATTTTTTATATCTGTAATACGTTTCAAGATATTACGATATCCAACTTTAAATCATCTCTTAATTAAACATTAAATTTAGTATTATATTTTCAAAATAAAACTCTCATACAAATAACGTTTCCGTCTTTTCAACAATTCTACCATTATGTGATTATGTTTGATCGTACATAGCACGCAGTGGTCACGAAGATCTGATACTATTAATTAATTCACGCAGAACATGCTACGGAAATTTGCTTTAGTCTCTAAAAGAGGTAAAAAAAAAAAGGAATGACATCTTTCTTCGCTAAAGTCATTCGATCCAAGTTTAATTTTCTTACGAATTACACCCGCTGATGTTCTAGTCATGATGTGTGTAAGAAAATGTATTCGTTTCTTTTCGTGTATAATCCTTGCAACAATTTTTTTCTCTTAATAAAGAAATTTCTCGAGTTCGAGGAAATATCCGAGAAATTATTCAAACTTTGAAGGTTTAAAATAGTATTGAAATACTATTCAAAAGAAAAACTAAATTAAAAACTATCAAAAATTTATATTAAAAACTATCAAAAATTTATCTTAAAAACTATTAAAAACTATCATAAATTAATCATCGTGTATATACGAGTATTATAGATGACAATTTTCAATCATATTTTATTACATGAAATATCAAGTTAAAAATTAACTAAATCCACACTTTGAAATATTGTAATTGGTCTATAAGCTTTCACAGGAAATTTTAACGTGTAAAATTGCGTAGAGTGTGTACGATATGGAAAAGTACATAAAACACCCAGAATATTATGGTTTCTGTGTCATCTAGTCCGTGTCCGAACAACTTCGGAAATACTCTTTATTCGCAATTAACGACTAACGTACGGGTAGAAAATTTGCGAAAATTCCGCGCGAGAGATTTCAAGCTTATCGTTCGAGCGAGCAGGGCTGGCGAATTACAAGGCGGCGGGGCAAATTAGCAAAATGCAAACGGAAAACCAAAATAGAAAATTCCGTTTGATGATATGAATTTTAGCGCAGAGTCGAAAATTTCAATATCGCGATGTCGCGTATACGGAGAACGTCGTTGACTCGCCCGGTTAAATGAATTTCGTTTTCATTTCGTGTTCCGTGAAAAAGAAATTCCATCCCTCGCGAAAGAGAGAGAGAGACTGCTCGCTGGTTCTTGCATGCATCTCACCTTGCATTTTCCTTTGTCTTTTTCAGGTGAGTAACGCGCACGATCGTGTTTCCCCGGGGCTGGAAGGCTCCCGTTGACGTCATCCGCTCGCGGTGAGTAACTAGATTTCGCCGCCGAGACGAGGATCTTCTCGGACAATTTGATCGTGTCCCGATGATGACGAGGCACGTTCCTCCTACACGGATCGTCTAACGTCCGTGCACGAGACGAGATAACAGGTGATACGCGCCGATGAAAATAACCGCCTCGGCGACGAAGGTGTTCCCGTTCTCGGCGGGATAATCAGAACGACCTCGTTTCGTCGTCCTTGGTGGATGGTGTTTGTCCCTTGGAGCAAAAGCGTAGCGCTAGAATAGCTTTAGGTCGCGATGCAACTGATTATTCGGTTGACTGATAGATGAAGTCAGGGTAGAGTGATCTCTCTCCTGTTTGTCTGAATTCGAAGTACAATCGAGACGAATCGTTGGATAATGACGTGCTGTCTGTTGTTAGGGAACGATGTTTGTTAATTTTATTATCGATCGTCTGCCGATTTTTAGCGTACAGTTTAATGAAAGTTTGTGTCGAAAGAAAGAAGAAGGATATATTTTATGGATTTTAATTAATTTTCTAATTGAAGTCAGATCATTTCTAAAATATTCACAAGTTTTACATCTGTCGAGAGGAACATGTAAATAAATCATTCTTTTGTCATTTAATGTATCCATAGTGATTGTAATATTTTTTTCGGAATCTATATAATCCTCAGTGTTCGTGGACAAAATGCATGAATATTAAGAATATAATTATCGCAACTCTTTCTTTGTTTAACTCTTTCAATCCAGTGAAGTCGCACACATACACCCGAAACGAAAGTGTAAAATTGCCGTGCAATGAACATTGAAACTCGCGTTCAGAAGTTCCATTGCTATATCGTTTTAAAATGTCTCCTTGATAAGTATACGGATCATATAATCTGACTTGTGACAATTAGGATAACCTTTTCAATTCCAATTACGTATGTAACCGGACAAGATCTTTCAAGTAACATTCTTTAAAATGAACAGGCATAATCGTTCAGTCAATGTCGCAGTATATATTGATATGGTGGGCAGCATCCTCGTGAGAGTTCTTGTAAAAACTATGTAAACAGTGATCTAACTTTTTACATTTAAGCGTACGAGTATCATTCCGGTTTATGTGCCGTATTTATGCCCCATTCCCCTAACTTTCATCTTTAAGAGGAATTTTCTAAAACCGGTACTTTTCGCTTTTATACAGCGTGATGTACTTACACGTACAACAGAGCCATATCTTCTTTTTTACACGAAGCTGAATGATTTGACGATCGTGTTCTTTTATTTTTTTTTGCAAACGTAGTATATTGTTCTTTTTTTTAAAATAGGAATGTATCATTTTTCCATGCACACGTCGAGTCTTTTCAACATTTTATGTAAAAAAATATAACTAAGGTAACGTAATGAAAAATGATTAGCTTAAAAGCTCGTTTTAATTTTAATTTTAATTTTGCGAAGGAGAAGCAAAGTTCTGTAAAATTGAAGTTGAAATATTCTTTGAATATATCAGTTTTCGACTACATTATCTTAAGAAGAATTTCACAAAAAAAAAGAGAATAGTCCATTTTCTTCCTAATTTCAATCAACAAAAAAATATTACAATTGCACTATTTGGAGATTAAAATGTGACTGNGCAAACGTAGTATATTGTTCTTTTTTTTAAAATAGGAATGTATCATTTTTCCATGCACACGTCGAGTCTTTTCAACATTCTATGTAAAAAAATATAACTAAGGTAACGTAATGAAAAATGATTAGCTTAAAAGCTCGTTTTAATTTTAATTTTAATTTTGTGAAGGAGAAGCAAAGTTCTGTAAAATTGAAATATTCTTTGAACATATCAGTTTTCGACTACATTATCTTAAGAAGAATTTCACAAAAAAAAAGAGAATAGTCCATTTTCTTCCTAATTTCAATCAACAAAAAAATATTACAATTGCACTATTTGGAGATTAAAATGTGACTGAAAGAATCAAGAGGTGATCTTTCTTCAACAGACGCGATTTAATTTTATTTCCAAGCAAAAAATTGATCAATAGAAACAAAAAAAGAAATAGTATCTGCTTCAAAATCTAAAATCAAAGCAACGAGTACAATGGTAAAACAGAAGAGAAACATATTCAATCGTATTTACTCGCGTAAATTCTAAAACGCGTTGAATTTCACGGATTATCCTTGCAGTTCAGAGTAGAATAAATTTCATTTAAATCTGGCCAACGTCTCAGGCCTCGTTACCTTGTTAATCTTCGACTCGTTTTTACCTCCTCCACAATACCGTACGTGCTTCGGGCTTTTCTCCCAGGAGAAAAATCGCTGCGGGAAATGAACGATGAATGAATAACGCGATTCGAAAGCGGAGAGCAGGTCGTCGCGAGAGTGCACGGTGCGCGTTAACGCGTGATATATGCGCGGGGGGCGGTACCCGCGCGATCCATAGTTCATCGCTAATTAACAAAACACGCGGCACTAGGTGATCTATAGTTCGTTGCGCCGGTCGACAGCGAGCGTAGCGCCACGTGGTTTACGATTAATTACTGATCCACGGTGACGCCGGGCCCAGGCGTGATCCGTTCTTCGCTGATTAACAAAACATATGCTATTCCGTATGATTTATCGTTCGCGGGCATCGATAGGCACGCGACGCGAGAATTTCAATGAACTGTGCGAAGCCAGCCGTTTCGCGCGTCGACAAAAATTCTCAACTGAAGTGGGCTTCAATTGTTAAGTTTAATAGGTGGGCTTAATTTAACGGCGTCGCGTGACACAGACAGCACGTCAGTCCCATTTAATGGTGAAACTACTGACGAAAGAGAAATATAAGATTTGTAAAGAAATTAAAGGGCTAGGTACAAAAAAAAAAGTTAGTAGTACAATAAAGAACACAAGATTCTATTTTAATATGTTTTTATTCGAGTATCTAAAAGATGTTGTAAATTGTCAGATTAGTCATTTCGTTCACTTTGGATTGAAATTTGTAGCACGAGCGAGGTTAGAAATGATTCGGTGACTTGATTATCACGTGTTACTTCGGTTTCGAATGAAACAAGTTTTTTGGAATGAAACAAGATGGAAGTCAGGAATGTCAAAGTTGGAAGCTTCATTTTCGAGATAATTTCGAGTTTAAAAATTTCTCAAATTCGCATAGAGTTAGTTTCGATTGAATGTGGCGATTCAACAAAATCCATGAACAAAACTTGTTTTCGCGAATTTCGAAATTTTCAAATGAAATTTGAAATGAATCTGAAAATGCGTGACAATGGTTGCAATTTAGCTGAAGAATAGAATCTCCATAGAATCTCCCTGACTTCGTTTTATCAGAAATTTACACCCCACGCTGTTGAATTTTCATCCAAATAACACATTGCGTACAAGTCACGAAATTTTGCAAGATACAAATATGCAAACGTACATATCCATAAAAGTGTGTATTATGAAATGTCTAGTTTCTGCATTTTCTCAGAATTGTATGTTAATTTTTCATTTTTGTATCTTCGTGAGATTAATCCTTGGGATTTCTAACGTGTGGTCGAAGAAATTCGAAGTAACTAGACTGTTACTAGACTGTTAGATTTTCAGTGTAACGATGTTTTTGTACTACTTTATGCAAAACTTTGTTACATGGAAAGAATGAATCTTCGAATGCGACGAGGTAATTCGAAATTTATCAGAAAATACTTTTATATGTAGAAAACAATGTTCTTAACAAGTAGAAATAATGTAAATAACGTGTTGTATGCAATGTGTTAATATTGACAAGGAATATCGTATTTTATAAAAATGTCTGTTATTTATACTGGTATACCTTATGCAGCAACAAATTTATACATTTTGTCTTTCAGTGTTGAAAATATTGATGAAATCTTTCTTGTTATAATCTTTATAGCACAGGCTGCACCGTTGTAATATTAATTTTTACTCTTATCTTTGTTCTCAGTACATATGAAATGTCTAGGAATTTTTCACTTTCAGGGAAGAAGAGAAAAATGTTCAAAATGTATCCCAATGGGACAAAGGTTTAAATTGAACTAAAATTCTATTTTGCTAAATTTTGCTCCCTCAGCATCGTATGAAACAATTTTAACAGTTAGGAAATTCAAATTTTGCAGTTACTACAGCAGAGATCGTTTGAAAAAAACGATCTTTGCAATTATTTGTCCACGAAGAATACGACAAGTCTCTCTTAAATTAAATTTTCCAATTTCGTTCTCTTCCGTTGATTTTAGCATTCACTTAAAGAGAGAAGCTTTAAAAACTTCAATACTATTCGAAACATTGATATTTACAGTCACGTAGAAATGGATATTTAAAGAATTAAATCAGAGGATCGTCTAAATTGCCATTTTTCACTTCTTTCGATTGGCAATTGTTAATAATCCGTCTTGTGTGTAATGTACAAAAACATATCGATATTCTATCGCGAAAGGATAAATATCTTTCAGATATTGGAAGTGGACGTTGTAATTGGAAATTTGTTTTTCATACAAACTTCTATGTTGCCTTTGTTAGGAAGCAATATCAGTGTATGATCGTACTAAGAGAAACAGTTTTAAATGGTTCATATTTCACAGTTTACAATGGCAATATTCCCTGTTTGTAGAGTACACGAACAGTATTAATAGTTACACAGATAGGAAACACGACAAAGTCTGTTCTCGATCGATTATATTCCGTACGAATCTAAAAAAAGGAGTAAATATAACTATTTACTTACATGTCTAGTTTCACTTGTTTGGTATTTATGTTATTTAAATACAACTATTACTTATGTATTAATGCAACATAGGATATTATATGTTTGAAATTCTCATCTTCTCTGTTATCCAGTTTGCTGTCGGACTATCATCGTTATTATCCATAGTAAAATTGTCTGGATGAAAGAAATATAAATTTTCATCCCTTTTCCGTTAAAACTAGTTTCTTCTTCTAAACAAAAAAATCCATAAAAAAAGTTTTCACGGGACGTGATTAAATATGTCACAATTATTATTATATTAATATTATAATAATATATTACATAATAAAATAAAACATCAGCATCATTAATAAATTTATTTCTACGTGGTACGCGGAAATAATTTAATTTATTTGACGTTCTCTCTTGTCAGTGCCAATTTTAATAGGACAATCAATGTAACATCAATCGATGACAAAATAATAATCAGATAAATATAACAATCATTGTTCTAATTCAAGATGATTACGGGAGTGCATTTCACAAAATGTGAATTGACAGGTACTTCGGAAGAAAATCATTCCGAGAACTTTGCGAACACGCGAATCTCGCCCCCGTCGATACATATTTTCATCGGTAAAATGCAAACACACACGTTAATAAATGCAGTGACAATAACTTCACGTAAAATAATCGATCTGCACGGCTCCGCGCGACCATTTTCTCGCCATGATTCTGTCCCATAAATACTCGCTTTACGAAGTCACAGTGAATGCTCGCTTAACTCATTGCTCCCGCTATGCCCGGTTCTGCCAACGCACTGCCCGTCATTAAGAACATTTACTCTGGCACGTGTATTACGCGTACACGATCGTCATTCATCCAGCTCGAGACACGCACGCCCTTCTAATCTTCCACACGTTTGCGGAATTCACGCTCATCCGTTGCACAGATACAAGATAATCCGGCGAAGGAGAACACGCTGTATCTTTCATCTTCGCGCCAATGCTCTTACACGCTTCCACACTCTCGCGAATTAATCCCCCCCCTCCCCGCTTGATTGAAAGTCCCTCGAGAGAGAAATTATAGTCTTTGCGTGGAAATTATGGCGTTATGCTCTTTGAAGGAGACTCTCTCTCTCTCTCTCCTATTCGAAGCCTTACACGAAAAAGAATTGTTTCTCTTGAGACAGCTACTCGTTCAGATTCGTTGTAATTTGTTCACGCGAACGAAGAGAAAGGGAAAGAAAAAAAGATACACTTTTCGTGTGATTTAGTCTGTCGTGCGGGACAAACTAAACTCCCTTCTTTCTTTCTTTTTTTCCCCCTCCTCGCTTTCTCCTGCGTGCAGACCGGAAGGTGAAAATGGCACGAGGGTTGTGTAACACGGTGGAAAAAGCTGGCGGAAGCGAGACGCAGACCCGCGGGGTTGCACCGCGCGCCTGGAGATGAGAAAAGTTTTGTTGACTCGTCAAAAATTTAATTTCGACTGAAATTTACTCGAGTCGCCGAAATCTTTCGCTAATTCGCCGGAGATTTAATTACACCCCCGACTGAAATTGAATTGGATCGTCGGCTGATTTAATTGGGCCGCCGTAACTTTTTGTTGAAACGACCGAAACTTTTCTCGAAATTCCTAAGGAATTATGTCGTCAAGCACGTGTATCCCGTTTCGCCGCGTCCTTCCTCTCCTCCCCTCCCCTCCCCCTCCCGTCAAACCCGTGTCGTTGATTAAATTATTAATTGGATTTTAATTGCCTTAATCCAACGGTCGCACGTCTGTTTTTCCACCTCATTAAAAATTCGCTTAGAAACGAACTTCGTCGATTTTGCACGCGGTGCAAATCGGCTCGACGACATAAATCTAACTTTTATTGTTTCGCCGGCTCTGAGAATAATGCTATTTCTCTCTTTCGGATCTTTCGTTCATTTTTTGTTTTTAGTTTGAAAGTTGGTTCAATCTTCCGGTTCCCTTGGTTGTACTTTCGCTGCAATTTGGAATATTTTAGTATCAAACAGTTTCTATCGAAAGGAAACTGTACCTTTCTTAATGCATTAAGGACCAATCGTAGTAAATACTTAAATTCTTTTTTCTTTTGTAATTTTATGAAGTCGTGAAATTTGAGCAGGAGATACCTTGATGAAAAGATATTAATTTTTTTAGAGATAAAAATTGATATTAAATTGATTGAAAAGAATCACAGTGTGACGCATTAGCGTAACTTATATTATATTGTTTTTGTGTTACTATTAAACGAGTCAGGCTGTATCACATGTTGTTCCACAAATAGCTTGTCGCCATTTTCACTTGTTACGAGAATAATTATTATTCAAAATTATTAGATAAATCCACGCTCACTTTCAAACTACACACGAAACCTCACCTTCGTTCTCTAATGACCATTCAACTTACTGCCACGCATAAATAATTGGACACGTAATGAAATTATCATTAAAAGCTTGACACTATTTGTTGACAACGTTTCTCCGTTGTCTGTAATTTTCTGCATTTACAAGTTTCATATTTATTTCGAGCCATCTTTCTACATAATAATATATAATAATTATTATTTTTCATCAATATCTGCAATATCAATCGGATAATGTTAAGATCGAACGAAAGAAATCCATTTCAATTGTACTTCAATAATTTAATGTTCAAATACTCATGCATCACACACACACACACATTGTATCACGTTGCATCAAATTGCATCACGTTATGTCATTCTATTGCTGTAGAAACAACTATCATACAGAGTTATTTCACATCAACGTGCTCAGCTTTGCGAGATCCGATGAAACTTCGCCTTCTCATATCCATCAACCTCTTTGCTTTTCTCGACGAGTCATTAACCATAAGCCAAGTTCCAAGACTGGGAACAACAGTAAATCACATTCGTTCTTTCTTTTATCCCGTCGCGAGTGGTTGGTTCTTCCCCCCCTTTCTCATCGCGACTCGAGTCAAGTCCTTCAAGGCTGAGGAAGTGACGTCAGATAAGAATCGCTGATACCGGAGGAAGGAACAGCGCATTGATTGAGTTAGCGCGATATCGTGCCGGACCACCTGGGCTTCTTGACGTTTTAAGGGTGGCCACCCCTTACAACAGGCCACTGCGGAGAACCAATGGCGTCCGGACGCCGCGAGAGTTCCTGTCCTATCTCACGACACGCGACCTCGCCTTCTCTCTCTCTCTCTCTCTCTCTCTCTTTAATTCTGTTTTCAACTGTTCGATAAGCTGCAACCGCTTTAAAAGGATAATATCATCGATTGGTCGGAGTTTGATTGCGACCAATCTCTCTCGTTTCCGCGGATCGGTCCACTAATCTCGTACACCGCGAGACGAAAATCTAATCGCTTTTTTCTTTCTGTTCGGGACGTAGTTGAGAAGCATTTGTAATTTATGTTGTTGTCACGCGATTTGCGTGTCAATCGATGGATTTGATTCACGTGGGTTTCCGCGGGGAGAATAAATTCCTTTTCATTCGAAAGGTTACAAGTCGATTGTATTTGTATTTGCGAAAGTGTGATTTTACTGCTTTGTCGTAGAATGGAGGAGGAAAACATGCTATTGTATTTCCAGAAAAATGAAATTAACGTGTCACCCTCTGGAGGAATAGCTGATTCAATTTGTAATTTTCATTCACTCGGGAGAACTGCAATATTCGTTTATAAATTCTTCAATAACGTTTTAACGAGAACTTAATAATTAATAATTTCTTGAATTATTCTTGAAATGTAACATGATGGTTATATGATACGATTAAAGCAAGTAATTAACTTATTTTCATTAGGATAGATGCATTCACGTTTCATAAATAAATTTTGCATCTGTTGAAAGTAAATGTCAGTCATCTATTTTTTTTCTTTTCAGATTTCATCGTAGGATTTAGTTTCAAATATTTTTCTGGAAATAATTATTTTCGCAAATATACAAATACAAGTGATTCGTTATACGATGCTGAAGGATAATAGTTGAAATTAAGCTACTATAAAATTAGATTAAATTATTTAATATCTACTTTTAATATAAAAAGAATAAATATTGAAATTAGATATCAAATAACAATATTCTTCAATATTTTCTAACAAGATGACCGTTTAAACCTTTGCCCTTTGAGTACGTTTTACGAACAAACACCTGAACGAATATTAAAAAACTTCCGTTTTGTGTAATCGTTATTTTATATAACCGTATATTTATTGAAGCGAATTTAGCGCAAATTTCGACGACAGTTTGCGCTCGCCTTTTTATTATTCGATCGTGTTTCGATAAAAAAAGAAAAAAAAAAAATCTATCGTTTCGACAGGAATGTCGCCTAATCGCACACGTCACTGAACGATTATGCGATCGTTTCGTCAACAATTTTCAAAGGAACGTCAATTCGGCGATTGTATCGGCCCATAATTGCATTCTTCTCGGCAAACATGCGTCGGATTATTTCGGACTCTGATTCCCTAACGCGCCGACAGTGCTGCGTTATTCGCTATGAAATGGTACACATACCATCGTGTATCAGTGCCAAATCGATTAATAGATTGTGCAGCAGATTATGCCAATTATTTCCTTCGAAGTGTCAGTGAACAGTGATTATTCGAATTACACGCGGAAGTGTGTGTATGCTGAGAACACGTAAGTAGCATGCTATTTACACATCGAAATAGGTAGGTACCATTTTTCTTCGAAGTTACAACGTTCGACGTGAAATTTGATTTGATTTCGTTAAGATCCTCCAGGTTTTGTTTGACTACGGTAAGCGAAATATTATCGTTTAGGTTAGTTAATAATAATAATAATAAAATGGTCCTCTTAGTTGAAGAGGACCATTTTATTATTATGATTGACGTGAAATTTGATTTTATCTTAGTGGCTGCGAGATCGAATCGATCATTTAACCCGAATCTTTTCAACACTTATTGCTGAAATCCGCTGTTTATTTAAAGTCGTATCTAGTCACGAAGCTTTGAAATAGTTCAGTTCATATCAGTTTAGAAATGTATTCATTTTTAAAAAGAGAAGAGATTTCCTTCTCTGTTCAATTTTTAAAGATTTAACAGCATTATCTTTTTTTTTATTTCTTTCTGCTTCCTTAGTGCATTTATTATAATTAAGTGCAATTATAGTAATATAATGATGTCATTTACTTCATGGTGTATATATAGTTACAGGGTTCTTCAAAGATCTTCTCAGTTGTTTTATAAATTTTTCGTTACTTGGAAATTAGTTAATAATTAAATTAATCAGTCTTTTTCCTTCAATAGAAATTTTTCCTTCTTAATTCATTGCCAACTCATTGTGTAGAAAATTCTATGACATTTTATTAGTATATTGACAGATTATTTATAAATTTTACGACATTACATTGGTATATAAGTGTGAATTTTTATTTCTTCTTATATACGTATCACTTGATTTCGTGTGAGTTTAGTGGAACGTTTCATAATTTTTATATACGAGTACGTTAAACGTTATTCCACGTGTATATAATCACGATGAGGTCGCAGCCACGAAATCTGTTTATTAATTGATAGAACAAATTCAAAGTGTTATGTACATAATTTCGTAATTCTGGTGCGTATCAGTTCAATCCCGGTTTAACTTTGAAGTAGAGGCTAATTTAAATAAAATCGATAATCCAGATGAAACTGTCGGGACATCCAAACTCTGTTAATGTGTTTTAAAAATATTTCCCCGTGATAACCCAGTCGCCAATAAAGGCAGAATGAAATTTCTGTAGAAATTGGTCTGCAGCGTTACAATGTTATGGAAACTGATGTGTAAATTCAATTTTTTAAAATCAGCAGAAATCGATAAATGAATTTCAAAGTTATTTTCGAAAATCAACATATTCAACATTCATTTTTTCCTTTTTTCTTTTTTTTCTTTTTTTTCTTTTTTTAGACATTTATACCATTTTTTGGTAGATGCAATATCAAATTTATATTCTGCATTTAAATTTGAAATTTGTAATTTCGCTTTTGCAGTATTTCAGCGAAAATTAGAAAAAAAAAGAATGAAGCGATTAATATCTGCGATATAATTTTATCAGTTTTTGTAACTTCTCTTTTTTATTTTTTTTATTTTTTTTTTTTATTTAAATTCAAGTGAAATTCTTAATACATGAAATTTCTATTTATTTCTGATATATCTTGTAGAATACATTTTGTACATTAAATATATAATTTCGTATTTTCATACCGTATTTTTTAAAAGAGATATTAATTCATGTTGGACTATATTAGATTACAAAAATTTTGAGCATTTAATATTACTTTATACTTTATATTCTTCCTAATAGAGATTGGTGGTAAAATTTAATTAAATAAAAAATTCCAAGATTAAATAACTTGTTGGACTATTAAAATTGTGAGTATCGAATTCTATTTTGTATTTTACACTCTTTAAGACGATCTAATAATACCAAATAATGAGAATTAGTAACAGTTCTCTCAAAAATTTCTATTCTAGAGTTTTCTCAGTTAGTTAAGAAATTCCAAAATCGAGTAATTTAATTTCAAATCGTTACACGATGCATTCTGAAATTGAAATTTATTTTATACCTGGAATGTTCTGAAATTTCAAAGAATTTTATAACAATAAAAAAAAAAAAAAAAAAGTAAACACGATTCAATCGAAAAAATGGCCGAAAGAACATAAAATTTAATTACATGTCTTCACATCTATCTGATAGTACAAACTGGCGATCTTGTCGATCGTGACGATCAGAGTAAAGAACGCGTCGTCTCGATGTATCGCAGAGATAGAGAGAGACTATCTCTGCATAACTGCCAATGAATTTCCCAAACAAGCCCCATTTCTGACTCTCGTTCTATTCTATTCTACGCTATTGGTTTGGATTGCCATCCAAACTATTTGGAAAGCATCAGTCGCAGCAAAGTCCATAAAAGAGCTCCCTCGAGACTGGATTGCGTTTCCATCTGCGCGGAGACGGGACAGCACACAGGAACACGGTTTGATTCGGCAAATAGAAGACACACGCGATTGATATGTGCTTCCATTTTCCATGTATAAAAAGGAGATGTAATCTGCTCGGGGGGGAACGACCGCTTTAACGAGAAAAAGGAACCAAGGCACGTACGTACCACCGTATACGTATTTCGGTAATGCGATCTTTCTCCATTTGTTTCTGTTCTTCTTCATTCTTGGCACGTTGCACGCTGTTTACGCCTAGACCTATTGATTCCCCGCGTTTGCGAAAACGTCGAAAAGCCGCGACGTGCATGAAGAAGGATTGCCTGTTTTGAAACGATTTTTGCACGTTTTTCCGCGGTATATATCAGCGCGAAATAATGTATACGCAGTATAGTTGTATAACGAATTTTTACGACATGCTTATCGTTTAATTGTTGCTTGTTTAATTTCGAATTTTGTTGCTTCTTTTGAATGAAACTTTTAGTCAAAGCTTTTATCGCGCGTAGGAAGATTGTTGATACTTTAAGACATTATTTTCCTGTCGATGATAACAATCTTCGTTGATCGATTGATTAATTCAGTTCAGTGTTATAAATTCGTTTTTCTTCGATTAAGAGAATGTGAGATGTCTCTTGAAAATGTATTTTTTACAATGTATTGCACGTAAACGAGATGTTGACGTTTCTTAAACAAGATTTGCACACTTTTTCACACATGTTTTTGATTAAGAGAAATTTTCTGTCACTTTACACTGTGTCTAAGAACGCGATAAAACAGCCATTTTTTTTATTATTATTATTATATAGTTTTTGAGTGTCACAATTTTTCTCACGTGAAGAAAAGAACTTAGATATTCGATAATATTCGTTCAAAATGGAAAGTAAAATCTAACACGGAATTGATGAGCCATCGCGGAGAAAGGAAGAAACTTGGCAAGTGCCAAGCATCAAATTTCCAATTATTGCTACGTTCTGGCACGCACGTAAATCTTATTCAAAAGTATAAAATCGTATCTTTGCTCTCCCACGCATGAGTAGTCATAGGAGCAAAACAGGATCAGCACCTAGGACGAATGGTTAACTTTTCTCTCCAGCCTCTGAGGAATTCGACACTTGCAATATCCTTCACAGAAACTCTTCGATTCACTTCCAACAATCACTTTCTAATAATCTTGACTTTCACTTGCCTCCGCGATTAATTCAACTTCACGTCCAACTGGGAACTCGAATGCCCTCGAATGACTTGGCACACACAGGCCTGCGACCGATCGTCTTTACGTCGAGTGTCGTCGCTGCGCGAGATTTCAATCGGCCATGTTCGCGGCCCTCGCGAGCGTGAGGTTGAGGACCCAGAGAACTTTTGGCGTTCTTTGGTTTCCCGTTTCTCTGGCGGCGGAGAAAACTCGAGCTTCGTAAGCTCTGGGATGTAGGAACAGGTACGGACAGGAGGAGGTTGTAAATGCCGACGTATTTAGAGAAGCGATTGGAGAAGCTCAAGGCTGGGGCTGGGCTGGCAGGCAAGCAAGCTCGCGTGTCTAGACCGGAAGTGGTTCTCGTGTTAGGCGTGGCTCCTTGATATACAACCCCTTGTATCTCACGCAGCTACCGACGTACCCCCGCCTTGGTATGTGGCCGCACATATACCGAGTGTCCGACAACCTTTGCTTAACCACCCTCAAACTCTCCCGGGGGGGTTGGGAGAGGGGGCCGGAACGAAGTCGATCGATCCCGTTCCCGGCTCTAAAGTTACCTCGAGGCCACCGATTTCTCCTTATCCAATTCACTATCCGGCCAGTTTCTTATTTAAACGGAAAGTAGTAGTAGCTCTCGAAATGGATCTCCTTTTCTTATTGTTTCTGCTTGATTTTGATCAACGAGCGAACGACGAGAACAGAACGAGAATCGTTTTTGTTTAAATACGTGTTCGTAAATATTCAGAGTGAAGTATAGATTTTGAAACTGCATAAAAGTACACGGCTTTGGTAATGATGCGTTTTTACTAATTTTTTTTTTTTTTTTTTTTTGTTTTTTTTTTTTTTAAAAAANAATTGGAATCTCTGTTTGGAGAACGTCGTACATTACAAACGAATTATAATTATTACAGAATACTTTATCGTTTTACACTGTTTTATTGTGGTAACTTTTTAGAAACGAATGAAGAAAATTACATAGCTACAAGTATAGATGAAAAGGGAAAGATCAGTATTTACAATTATTCCATTGATTTGGTCCTCTATTCTGAACAATATTTTGTAAAGAATTTTTACATGTTTGAGATGTACATATTTCAATGTTTACAATATTTGTATAAAAATACAGAAATCTTTTCGACTAGTATACTAGAACGTTAGAACTGTCGACGAACAAAAGCATAAAATTTATATTTGGAAAATTCAAGTGCAATAAAGAATAGAAACTTTTATTTAATATATTTCGAAAATATTTACGACAAATTGCAAAAATGACTATAATTAATAAGTTAATTAGTTCTAGTTTTAAATTCTTAGATTGCAAAGTTCGTGGAATTTTTATTTACGACAAATTACAAAAATGATCGTCTTGACTATAATTAATAAGTTAATTAGTTCTAGTTTTAAATTCTTAGATTGCAAAGTTCGTGAAATTTTTAGTTTCCAATAATTATAACGAGGGCACGTATTTCTTCCTTGCCCAATAAATACATTTGAAGCTATCTTCTCGTAAACTTTTCGATCGCAAATAATGTAATCGTTGTGCTAGAGGATGTGTGCTAGAACTGAGCAACGTGGTTGCATGGTAGTTTAATTAGACTAGCAGCGACTGGATTTCTAGTTACGTTCTAATTAATATTCCCTGAAAGGACACGTAGGTTTCCTTGTTCGGATTTCTTGTTCGAGGTATTGTGTTTCTTGTTTTCCCTAGGATGAATGTAACGCGACGCAGTTTGAATTAGTAGGGTACATCTGGTATTTAGAACTTGAGATATGTCATGCTCCAGATTATACGTACTTTGTAAAGTGTAGTAAGGATATAATATTATATTATAACGGTGGTTTCACATTTTTACAGTGTACATTTAGGTATGAGGTTTCACAGAGTTAATGTTTCTTCTCGTCACTGCAACGACGGCTTTTTAGATTAAGAAGTTGTTTAATCATTTTGAATACTGAGTATTCTGGACAGAAATGACGTACTGTGATCTGCGCATACTGCATAAAATATTACTCACACGATATATGCACTTGCGTTCAATAATTTTTATTTTCATTAATCTCAGTATTCATTCAACTTTTATTTAAAATAATATTTATACTTGTAATAATAATGTTTTTTGTAGTGTAATTTTGGAGATTCTCCTGCAGCATTATTTAATTTTCTCAATTTTGAAGCAAATACAGAATTTGCGGAGGTGTACGTACATTTAATAAATGCTATTAAAATCATTTGTATAATTCTCATTGGACACCTATGTAGAATTATACAATTTGCTCAGGTTTGAAGTTTGTTCTGCAAGGAATCATATCAGCCTTCCTCAGGTTTTAACATCGTACGAACTGTTACGTGAAACTCCATCGTATTTACATCGGCTCTGAATTCATTTCTGATTTTCTCAAAAGAGTCAGGTCTCTGATTTCTGCTCGTCCAGAGTTGTTCAACCGCAATTTCAGTTAACACGGTTGCCTCCGCTTCGCTTCGGTCACAACTCCGATTCACATCATTTAAGCTCGTTTATCTCTCGTTAACCGAAGAAGCGGAATCAATCTCTCGAAATACCATTTGCCAATCGTCTGCAACAATTTCCCATCGCAGCGTGAAACTTCCCACTGTACACGATATGTACATGTCCGTGGAACAAAAGCGCACGTTGAAAATGCTCGTCAGCCGATTGAATATCTAGGGAACTTTCACAGCCTGTGGAAACTCTCGAGACCTTTAAATCTGTCAAGACCTCGAAAACTTTCGAGAATTCTAAACTTCAAGTCACGTTCAATCTGTCGAGGATCAATGTTGGATTAATGCAATATCTCATTTATAATTCTCTTCGATGGTTCTGCGTTATAAAATCCTGTCTTCCAATATTAGAAGTGTCGAAGGAAATTCGAAGGAAAGAATCGCTCCAATCCATTGAAAGCGATGATTCATTAATGTTGGAGGATTTTATAAAAATCTAGATCGTAACGAGGAATCATAATGATGTAATAATGTAAATCGATTGAAAGCAATTGAAAATGAAATTTTCTGTTGAAATTAACTTTAATCATTCCTTTTATAATTACGCCTTTCTCTTAGATTTTATGAACTTTACAAAGTTTAAAGAAACTTAATTATGTGTCATGTTATGATAAAAATAATTGCTTGGTTTCTTCATGGATTAAAGTGATTCGAATTATCCTTCGAAATTGGCCTAAGTGTTTTAGATCCCATTGCTAGAATATTTGTTTATTGAAATCTTTTACGCAATCTTGAAGTCTGTCTTCATACAGATATTTGTAAATATAATTTGATGTATTTATATGTGTAACATTTGTATAGAATATTTATACTCAATAATTTTTCGTTGTTTCACCTAGATTTTACAATGTTTTGTAATTTCAGTTTCAATATTATGATAAACTATTACTTGGCCTCTC
>NIPQ01101787.1:0-18496 GCA_002806875.1 Lepidotrigona ventralis hoosana
AATAAAGATATTTCTTATAATTCAAAACTATCATATATCTACATAAAAGTATTTTTCACTGTTAATCTAATAAATTTATCGTATGATACAATTATTTGTTGGGTGTAATAATTTGCTATTTAAATGTTGCAATTGATCGTTATACGTATAAATACCAAAATTATAATAAAGATATTTCTTATAATTCAAAACTATCATATATCTACATAAAAGTATTTTTCACTGTTAATCTAATAAATTTATCGTATGATACAATTATTTGTTGGGTGTAATAATTTGCTATTTAAATGTCGCAATTGATCGTTATACGTATAAATACCAAAATTATAATAAAGATATTTCTTATAATTCGTAACTATCATATATCTACATAAAAGTATCTTTCACAGTTTATTTGAGAGAATTCGGCTTTTGGCGTTCATTTCTTTCAGGACCATTGCTTAAATTGTCTTGTTTGCTTCTGTATACGCATTCGTAGAACGTACTACGTATAAAAAATTTTTCGAATGTCCAAAACGAAACATAACAGTAATATGGGCTTGACGTGATTGGGAGATTAAGAATCCTCCTCTTTTTATAGAACATTTCAACCAGTGGAACGTGCAGAATTTATATTTATATATTTTCCTGCACGGATTAAGGGCGTAGGAAGTAAGTTTCTTCGGATAATTTACGGAATTTTGAAAGGATGAAAATAATAATGGCAACGCCAGGGGGATGTAATTGTCCTGGCAAAGTATTAGTTTAAACATACATATGTTTTGTTACAGTACATTAATCATCATTCATGAGATGTATTATTATGCCGAAAATAATTGGAATTTCTCATTTGTTACAGTACATCAATCATCATTACAATCATTCGTAAGATGTATTATTATGCCGAAAATAATTGATATTTATAAAGTTACATTAGTAAGTGATTGATACTTTTTACAATTAATAACAATGACGTGACTTAGAAACACGAACACGGATTCAAATTATACCAATTGATTTTAAATCAA
Organism: Lepidotrigona ventralis hoosana; assembly: GCA_002806875.1. Lineage (NCBI taxonomy): Eukaryota > Metazoa > Arthropoda > Insecta > Hymenoptera > Apidae > Lepidotrigona > Lepidotrigona ventralis. The sequence continues at coordinate 1,008 of NIPQ01101787.1, forward strand.
ATGAATAAATGCATTCCCAATCAAAATATGAACTTCAGAATAGCGAAAATTTTTTAATAATTTTTTATAAACTAAATTTTGCATCATTTTATTTTGTAAATTTTGTATTATTATTACTATCATAAATGTGAATTATGAACGTGCGCATAAATTACAAAAGTTTGGTCGTAAATTTAAAATTAGTAATCAATAAACGTATTATGAATAGTAATTAAATATGGAAGACAATTATTCCTTTATTATAATTATAAAAAAAAGGGATTTTTGATAATATATTTCATAATTGACTTTCAATTTAACTGATAAACTACATTTAACTATTATTTAAATAATTGATAAATTGCATTTAACATGGATCATATGGGTGCAATAAAATTACATCAAATAGGCAATCTTGATAATTCGTTACCAGCGTTCCTTATCCAGATGACCGATCTACCCTAACCTAAATCAGGTTAAGATTTGTCAATTACATGGAAAAGTTGTTCCTTGTGCAATCCGTTTGTAATACTGTTGAAAAGTGTTAGGTACCGAAAGACATGCTATTTATAAAGTGATTTATTTTGTGTTGTTTTATTTTTTAATATGAAATGTAAATTCTTAATGTGAAATGGAGTGATATCAAATATATTATATAAAAGCAAACAGAAAATTATGTTATTTTCTATGTACTGATGATATCGGCAGTTTTTCTGGTATTTAATTACATATTTTTATCGAATTTCATTATTATTATTACTTATAAACTGATAAGTAATCCAAAAACATACGATAAAAAAAATACTATGTACATGTATATAATATGACAGTTCCTTATGATCTTTCAAAATAAATATTTAATATTCTAATTGCTACGATGCTAAACGCTAATAAATAAATTAATGAATATAAATTAATATTAATAATATATCAGTTACAGGAAGAAATTGGAAAACATTAAAATCTAATTTATTGAAATGATGATGGAGTTGAGTCATAGTTTGACTCTCAATGAGGATGCTCTTAATCAAATCCCAGAGGCTAAGAGGCCAGTTTTTATATTTGAATGGCTACGTTTCTTGGATAAGGTTTTAATAGCTGCACAAAAGGTATCTTTGAATGATATATTTTTTTGTTGTCGTTCAATGTTTTTGCTAGATAAAATATATATTACATTTGTTATAATAAACACTTGTTTTATAATGATGTATAATTCTCAGAGTGACATTAAAGGATGCCAACAAAAGTTAGTAGAACAACTAACGAGACATATGCAAGGAGCTCCTGGACCTCCTACGCGAAGACTCATTGCAAGATGTCTTGCAACTTTATTCAGTGTTGGTGATACGTTTTTGCTTTTCGATACTGTTAATAAATGTAATGATATCCTCAGAAATAAGGATGATTCTCCGAGCTTCCTTCCAACAAAATTGTAAGTAAACTTCTTGTACATTTATTTAGCAACAATTTTTACATATTTTGTAAACGTGTTATTGTTTATAGAGCTGCTATATGTTGCGTGGGATGCATGTATGAAAAATTAGGAAGAATGATGGGTAGGTCATATGAAGAAACTGTACAGATATTAATAAAATCTTTACGTTCTGCAGAATCACAAACAAGAATAGAAATTATGCACACTTTAGAAAAGGTAATATTTGTTGTTATGTAGAAATTAAAATTACTTATCAGAAATTCTACATAAGTTTGAATTATTAGGTTTGTGCTGGAATGGGATCTGCAATTACAAATGTTTATAAAGAAATATATAAAATTTCTAGACATTATCTTACAGATAGGGTAATGGCTGTAAGATGTGCTGCTGCAAAGGTATTTTATTAATCTTTTTCCAACGTTCTGTAGGTATGTTTTTTAACATATATAGATATATATGTATTTGATGTAATATTTACAGTGTTTATTAGAAATGTTAAATCATGCATCATTTTTGTATACCACCGAAATAGAAAGTGTTGCTACACTTTGTTTTCGAGCATTTGAAAGTTCAAACTACGAAGTACGATGTGCTGTTGCAAAATTACTTGGTACACTAGTAGCGATGACTCAACTTCCAGCCCCAAAAGGAAAAAGTCCTTCAAGTATTTTAAATATATTCATTCAATTATTCACTATGTATTAGTAAAAATTATATTAATCATTAATTTATTGTTTTAGTTACACAAAATAAAAATTGTAAACAAATTTCACTCGACGAAGTTTTGAATATTTTAATGTCCGGATTTTTAAGAGGTGGAGTAGGTTTTTTAAAAGGTACTGGAGAAATAATAAAAGGAAGTTCTAGTGTTAACAGAGAAGTTCGAGTTGGAGTCACACATGTAAGATAAAATATAAAAAATAATATCTCATACTCATTTTATGAAACAATCTAATTAATTTTTTATTGATATTTTACAGGCATATGTTGTATTTGTTCAAATGTTAGGAGGATCATGGCTTGAACGCAATGTTGGTACATTAGTTGCACATGTACTCGACCTGGTTACAAATCCAAAAGCAGCAAATTCGCATGTTGATGCTGTTTATTCTAGAAAATGTGTTAATTTTATATTACATGGTACTATAGGGAAATTGTTAGGTGAAGGAGCTCAAGCTGCTGCATGTAAAGAAATAGCTTACACAATTTTAAAACAGATGAATTCCATTGGTAAATTTCATTTCTCATTGTTATTGATGTAGTAAAATATGTGTATTTTTTATTTTCTTATTCTAAATTCTTAGATTTTAGCCCAGAAAATGCAAAAGACTGTAATCAAGAGACATTATTTAGTCAACATTTATTAGTTTGTGCACTGCAAGAAATGGGGAATTTGATCTTAGGATTGGGAACAACAGCTTGCAATTTATTATCTGATCAGTCTTTGAGTATGTACCTCATGTATAAGATATACATTCCTCATATACATGTTTCGATAATTATATTAATTTGAATATTTTTCCAGATTTAATTGATACTATTATAGCTGTTTTGGTTCATCCATGCCAAGCAGCTAGACTTGCAGCTTCCTGGTGTCTACGTTGCATTTGTGTAGCAGTTCCAAGTCAAATAACACCTCTGATTGATCGCTGTGTAGATGGAATTGAAAATATGCGTAGTTCACCGGAAGCAATAGCTGGATATAGCAGTGCATTAGCTGCAGTTCTCGGTAGCGTTCGTTTATCGCCACTTGGAGTTCCCCATACGAAAGGAAAAGTAATTATTTTTAAATAATATTTATGATTGTTCATATGATTTTATGAAGATATAGAACTTTGTAAGATTATTCATTTCATTTTAGATTATTTTTAACACCGCAGAAGAACTTTTAAGAAGCGCAAGCCAAAATAGTCGTTTATCGTTAAATAGAACACATGCTGGATGGCTTCTAATCGGAGCAATAATGACTCTTGGTAATGTAAATTTAGATTAATATGTCGTAGAATAACTAAATATATATTTACATATGTAAAATATATGTAATAAAAAATTATGCGTTTAGGAACGGCGGTGGTGAAAGGATTATTACCTAGAATGTTGTTATTATGGAGAAATTCTTTCCCTCGTTCGAATAAAGAACTCGAAAGTGAAAAGGCTAGAGGTGATGCTTTTACATGGCAAGTAACTTTAGAAGGTCGAGCTGGTGCATTATCTGCAATGCATAGTTTTCTGTTACATTGTCCAGAACTCTTAAATGATGATATTACAAGACGACTTTTAACACCGATTGAATCTGCATTGGCAATGTTAACAAAGTATGTTATATCTGTACATATTTTTAAAATTTTTGTCTAATATTATGTCGTTACTATATGTACTAACTTCCAGTTTATCACCTGTATTAAAAAATTACGGCCAACAATTAAAAGCTCCAGCTGCTATGGTTCGTTTGCGTTTGTATGAAACATTATTATTATTGCCACCTCAAACTTTCGAAGGTAATTTTATAATTTTAAGAATTAATCATATGAAAATACTAAATTTAAAGAAACCAATGTATATTGTAAACATTAAATAGGTTCTTATACACACCTATTAAGGATGTTAGTATCAGAATTTACATTAACTGAAAATCCTGGAAATACTACAACTTCATTGTTACGTGCAGTTTGTCATGCCAATGATTCTGTAATTCTTGGTACATGGTTACAAGAAACTGACCATCGTACAATAGAAGATCAAGTATGTATCTTAAAACTTGTTACTTTAGAACAATGTCTCATATGCATTTTAGAATGATTTTATATATATTGTAAATGTAATATAATATGCTTTATGCTGTTAACACATTTATTATTTAATATTATTAACATTTATTAATATAAAAAAGTAATATAACAACTAAAGCACTTAAACCACGTGAAAATTTAGCGTGTATTATATTAATTGAAATTAACGTTCATATTTTCACTCATATCCAGATGGAACCAAACAGAAGGGCAGATTTGGAACATGTGAGTAATGTTCTACGAAGCCTTTCATTATTTGCTGTTTATTTATACAACCTTTTTTTAACAATATTTCTTATTTCATATGTGTATTGTAAATCGATTTATAAAATAATGATAAATATTAAGACTAATAATCTTAAATTTTTTTTTATGTTTTAAAAAATGTTAATAATAATTAATTTCACATTTATGGCTTTTATTAACACGAGTATGTTACATTTGTTTATTTTTTAATTTTATAACATTTTATTCATAGCATTATTTACAGTATAAACAAGAAAGAAACTAAAAATGGAATGCACTGAACTTCTATATTCTATTTGTTACAGTTACAACCAAATAGTGCTGCAGGTTCTGGGGCTTTAGAACACAATCCATGTTGTCTTTACAGACCAGTACCACAAGTAAATATTATTTAGATCTAAAATAAAAATATATGAAAATATGTATTATTTGTAATGATTTTAATCCCGTTATCATTGTTTTAGGATGATATAATTCCTGGGCCTTTGCCTTTAGGAGTTGCTGTCATTGATCTTTCTGTGTCTTTGTTTGGTCAAATCTTTCCACGTGTAGCGAATAAACATAGATTGCAGATGTTAGATCACTTCAGTGAATGTATAAAACATACGAAGTCTGGTAGGCAAGAAGCAATACAGATGAATGTTTTTACGGCTGTACTAAGCGGATTAAAGGGTTTGAATGAAGCAAAAACTGGCTTTGGTCAAGAAGATGTGAAAAAATCTGCGACTAATCTCATTATTGTAAAGATATTTTACAATAATATTATAATATATTTTATTCATTGTAAAATATTTAATTGAGTTTATATTACAGAGTGCTTTAGTAAGTAGTAATTCGATACTAAGATGGGCAGCTGGGGAAGCTGTTGGAAGGATGGCTCAAGTTATTTCTGATCCCAAATTTACGGCGGAATTAGCACAAACAAGTTTCGACCGCTTAAAATCTGCTCGTGATGTTGCTAGTAGAACAGGTCATTCTTTAGCGTTGGGATGTCTTCATAAATATGTGGGTGGAATGGGATCTAGTCAACATTTGAATACAAGTGTCAGTATTTTACTTGCACTTGCCCAAGATAATTCATCTCCTGTAGTACAAGTAAGTCTATGCTAAAATGTTCCTTTTATTAATTACAGTTAATTTTTTAATTAAATTAATGTTAAATAAATAAAAAAAATTTAATTCTATCTTTTTATCCAGGTATGGGCATTACATGCTCTTGCACTTATAGCTGACTCTGGTGGACCAATGTTTCGAGGATATGTTGAACCCACATTATCTTTGGCATTGACTCTTCTTCTTAATGTTCCTCATTCTTATATTGATGTACACCAATGTATAGGGAAAGTGTTATCAGCTCTTATTACAACAATAGGACCAGAATTACAAGGTTCATAGCTTTTATTTTACTTCAATTTTAAAAATTCAAACATAATCTATATTGAGTATATCTATCTTCAGGTAATACATCAACAATTTGTATGGCACGTTCATCATTTTTGTGTGCTTGCGCAATTATGCAAGACCATCAAGATCCTCTTGTACAGGCAGAAGCAACAGGATGTCTTCAACAATTACATTTATTTGCACCAAGACATGTTAACTTGTCTTCTCTAGTTCCTACATTATGTGTAAGATTTGCATTATATTATATTTCATTTATACAACATAAGTCAGATAAAATAAATATTTTCTTACATTGTAATTTAATTTATTTACAGCGAACTTTATCGAGCAATCATTTGCTTTTACGTAAAGCTGCAATATCTTGTCTTCGGCAATTAGCTCAACGAGAAGCGAAAGAAGTATGCGAACATGCAATGACTTTAGCTAACGAAAGTCGAGATACTAATATAGTAGAAGGTCTTGTTATAACAGAAACTGGTCTACCAGGAGTTTTGTTTAGTATGTTAGACACAGAAACTGATAGCAAATTAATTAAAGACATTCATGACACGCTCACTAGTATGCTGCAAATTTTAGCAGCAGATCATTTATCTCAGTGGTTGTCCTTGTGTAAAGATGTTCTTACAATAGCTTCAGGTATTGTAATATATTAATATTACGTTAATAAAGATAATCATTGATAAATTAAACAAAATTAATAAGCTATTCATGTTTATGATGTATAGAAACGTGTAACAATGAAGAAGGAAATATTGTTGACGTCGAAGACAGTACTACGGATACTGATAATGCAGATACAGAAGGAGATGATGATCAAGCTGAATTCCACGCTGACGAATCTACAAAACAACGGCCAACTATTACACCAAGATGGCCAACTAGAGTTTTTGCAGCACAATGTGTTAGAAAAATTGTTGCTGCTTGTGTAAATAATAAGCAAGCGCACTTTGATCTTGCCTTAGCTAAAGAGATGCAAATATCTAAAGGAAAAAGTACTCTCTTTTAAATTATTTGTAATATTTTTACATATGATTGTTTACTAATTTCCGTTAATTACAGGCGACTTTCTAGTACTACACCTTTCCGATTTAGTACGTATGGCATTTATGGCCGCGACAAGTGATTGTGATCCTCTTCGACTCGAAGGATTGAAGACTTTACAAGAAATCATAGATAAATTTGCTAAAGTTCCTGAACCAGAATTTCCTGGACATTTGTTACTTGAACAGTTCCAAGCTCAAGTAATTAATTTTAAATATAAAAATATATATTTCAGATTTATTTTATAAATAGATTATTATATATCATTATTTAATAATTATTTATCACAGGTTGGAGCTGCATTGAGACCTGCATTTTCAGCAGAAACAGCATCACATGTTACAGCTGCGGCATGTGAGGCATGTAGTGCTTGGATTGGAAGCGGAGTTGCTAGAGATCTCAATGATCTTCGTAGAGTACATCAGCTACTTGTATCTTCTTTAGAAAAATTAAGAGAGGGACATACACGACCACAGCTTTATAACGAAAGTTTATTAACTCTTGAAAGATTAGCAATTTTGAAAGCTTGGGCAGAAGTAAGAAACAAATTATAATAATGATTTCTTCCCCCTGCTTACTTATTAATTTCATATTTTTATCAGGTGTACGTAGTTGCTATGATAAAAGATGGTTCTGCGTTGAACAGTAAAAATACATTCAATCAAAATTCACATCAGATTGATGATGATGATTCCGAAGATTTTGGGAAATTTGAATTTCAGACTGAAAGTTTACTAAGTTTGGTGCAACCAGAGTTATTAAGTTTAAGTCAGTATTGGCTGGCTGCGTTGAGAGATCACGCATTACTTTCATTACCACCAGGTATAAATAGCTTCTATGCTTTTAATAATTTTTTAAGTTGTTTACACAAAATATTGATAATCAGATAATCAATATTTTACTAGAATTTTCCAGTCAATTACCACATGATGGTGGAGCTTTTTATACAACAGATACAATGGAATCTGCTCGACCTCATTACGCTGAATCATGGGCCCCAATCTTACATGCTGCGACACTCTGGCTTAATGCAAAAGGATTTGGACTAGAAGAAAATAAAAATGAAATGAAAACATCAAATGCGGTTAATAACAATAATACTAATAATAATAACAATGATGTTTCTACCAATACTAATACAAACGTTGAACGTTTCCATTTATTATTTGGTAAATATCTTCTAGTAATATTACATTATATATTATGTTTCGTTCAATGATATTACATTACATATTATATTTATATAGGTATATGTATGGAAGCATTGTGCAGTCCTCGTGTTTCGGAATCGGTTCAAAATATAGAAACATGTTTAAATGCATTGTACACTTTATTAGATTCTACATGGGCTCGTAAAGTTTTAATTACAGATCGTTCATTACCGATTGAATTGTGTAATGTTCTTCACAGGTAAGTTTTATATGTACATAAGATCTATCTGATAAATATATGAATAAGTAAGTATATTGTAATATACCTTGTTGCATATTTTATTTTAGAATGCTTTTAACAAGAGAAAGTTTTGTAATTCAAATGATAGTAATGGAAGTTCTGAAACAAATAATGAAAGCAGCACAAGAAGATTTGACAGAAAGAAAAAAAACTAAATTGGAAGGTAAAAAATTAAGAAAATTAAGAATATTTAATATATTTAAGAAGATTAAATATTTAAATATGTATATTATTTTATGATAGAAATAGCATCATCACATGAAGAAAGTAATGAAATTCAAGATGTAGATTTACTAGGAGAAGGAGAAGAAAGTGGTGAACTTACTCCTGGAAAATCATTGGTATTTGCTGTTCTAGAAGTTTGCTTGTGTCTTTTAGTTCGACAAATACCAGCACTAAATCCTAATCCTGGTGGAACAACTGCAATTTTATCTCAAAGAGGATATATGCCGTGTGAAGAAAGCGGCAAACTTATAGCTGCTGCTCTTAATATAATGGAATCTCTTCCTATTCTTTGTTCTCCTCAAGGTAAATATTTACTTTCAAGTATTTGTTTGTTCAAATGTTTATTTTTAATACATATTATTTTAATATTAGGAGCTGTAGCAATTTTACCAACACTGTTGTATTTATCAACTGGAGTGATTAGAGAAACGGCAGTGCGTACTGACAATGAATGCAATAAAACAACATCAGACACACCAGTTCATGCAGCTTTGCATTGTATGAAAAGTCTTACTACAAATAAATATGCAAAAGATTATAGAAGTCAAGAACAATGGATCAGTCTTTTACAAAGCGCTCTTGCTAAAATTATTGATCTTGCTAAAACCGGTATTACAAGTTAGAATTACATAAAATTAGTTTTGATAGTAGAAAATTTAATTAATTGTTAAAAATATGTTTGTAGGAAATGATGAAACAAAAATGGATGAAGTGGCGATGATGTTAGGAATTGCAGTATTTGTTCTCCATGCATCGTCTGAAGTTGTGAGTGCACCAAACTTACAATTTCCATGTATAAATCATTTTAGACATGCTTTTCAGTCAGAAAATATAATGGTAATAATGTTTCAATACTATATTATACATTATTTATAATTTCAAATATTCATCTCTTGAAATTTTATAGGTCAAGTTAAAATGCGTTCAAACGTTAAGAACAATATTTTTACATCCAGACCGTGCAATAAGCACTCCTTATATTCATGCGTTAGCTCCAAGATTAGTAGAATATTTGTACAGTGATAAGAGTAAGCAGGTTACAACCGATTTTGAATTATCTTTCACTTTGGAATGTATTAGTACAGTTGAAGCTCTTATAGGACTTGCTGATCTTTCACATCGTACGTATTAATCTCTGCTATTAATCTCGTACTTTATTCATTACATTAAACTTATAATAGTATATCAATATCAAATTAGTATTTTGATAAAAAGTATGTTACATGCTATTCAGGAGACCTTTTACAAGGTTTGTGAAAAAAATAGTAATAAATTTATGTTGTATTTCATATAACAAAATGTGTTTTAATTACAAATTTCTTTAAATTTGTTATTATCTAACATTTTATTTTAATTTTTAATTATTTTTTTTTTTTGATTAACTAGGTATACAGATGTTGACTTTACTTGTGCCAATTCTAATTAATTATTTATTGGAAGGAGATCAACTACAACATGCTTCCAAATATCAATTAAGTCTTCATCAACAAAGTTTTCAATGGCTTAATAAAATAGGACCAAAATATCCTCAGGTACTTGATTCACACTCTTTAAATATATGTGTTTAAGTACAACTTATAAATTTATAAATATAAGAAACATAAATTACTATTATCTAAATATTCAATGTTTTATTTTAGGAATTTAAAATGTTAATGTCACAATCTACAGAATTGAAAACTAAACTAGAAAATGCAGTGAGATCCACTCATCAACAAGCACAAAGACATAATAGACCAGTAGACCTTGTAAAACCTCAGATAAAAATTTCTACACCATCTATCAAACTCAAAACAGATTTTTCAAATTTTAATTAAACTCACTGTAGTTCTACTTAATATGTTCTATGTTTATTTAGGAAAATTAGTTTGTAGAAATATTATAATTAATACTTCTATAGCTTTAACATTTAAATATATGTTTACAGGAACAATACAAAAACTAATTTTTATTTTTTAAACATATATAATATGAAGAGTAAAATATAAGACCATGTGAAAAATAAGACATAATAGCATTCTTAAATAATGTACAACATAGTCTATGTAATTCTACTAATCAAATAATAATACATGGTCGTTGTATTAGTTTATTCACTCCACATATGATGTGTGAAATAGATACAGTAACTTGATATTACGTGTAAGATAAAATATTTTAATTATGAAATTTTCATAAGAATTTCATTAATACAAGTACTCATTTCACAGTACTTATCTATTAGCACTTAATATCATTTGATCTAACAATAAGTAAAGATTTGTAGTACTCTTATCTAAAAATAATTAGAATTTTAAGTAAATAAAGATTTGATTTAAATGTAAAAAATTTAATATGATAATATTTATGCAATATAGGTTCAGAAACTCTATCGCTCGTATTTATACTTTTTAACTTAAAAAACTTATTGCTTTTACCTTTTCAAATAATTTTTATATAAAAATAGTTGACTATATAAAATTTTAAAAATGTATATTAAAATTGTAGAATTATATTTATATTTATTTAAAAATGTAAATTGTATTTTGTACGGACAATTCAACAATTCTCTTAATTTTATTTATTTCAGTATCACACTAAAACAAATATCTTTATAAAAAATTGAGATTAATAAGAATCACATCAAGATACAATAAAAATTATGTAAAGTAGTAAAGAAATGTAAGTATTTTATATTTCACAAACGAAATTATAAATTATTATAAATTATTTTTCATACAGTTAATGCTATATAAGAATATAATATTCCGTTATTACTGATTAAAGTTTATAACATTAATATTAATACGCAACGTTTATTTAAAGGGTTTTCCGTGTATTCTTAAGTGTACTTTTGATATTTTAGAATTTGTATAGAGATTTTAATTTTACACGGGGATAAATGTATAACGGATAGTTCTATTTTTTAAATTAATAATACAAATTTTCAGTATCTAATAATCCGATTGTAGTGATTAGATAAATATATTAAAATATATATTGTAAGATAAATTAACTACATAAAAGTAACATTAGGCCGTGGATATTTAAAAAGTGGCAAAGCGACGATGCGGCAAAGTTGCATGATTTAAATTCAATTATATTTGTAATTTGCCGTCATACCGCTTAACGCTTATTTATATATCCATAAACTTATCTGTTGCGAGATAAAATTCTTATTAAATTATACTAATGAAATACAAAAATAGTAGAATATAAAATTATTATATATATATATGTAACATGGATTACTTCTTTATAGTGTACATTAGTTAATAAAATATGAAAAATATGCATATTGTTATTATTATTACTATTAATAAATATTATCATTATTATGATTATCACTACTATTTGTTATTATCTTTAATAATGGAATATAAATATACTTAACATGATATTAGAAATAATCAGATACAAACAAAGAGACAGGATATTTTATTCATGTAAAATGAAGAACTTTATATTAATTTGCTATAAAAAAATTATATTAATTATATTAATTAAAATTATATTAAAAATTATATATACTAATGTAATTAGAATTTTAAATACACAACCTGCTTATTTAATGAAAGATACATAATTTGAGATTAAAACAATATATATATATGTTACTACTGTCATTTTTTATATTCTATTTTAATGTAAATATTATGAATATTATGCTCACCTTGATTTGAAAACCAGTCTCATTGAAACTGAATTTATGGTGATACATTCAATACAATCAATATATGTAATATTAATTATATTTAGTAACAATTAGTTAATAAGTAAACTATTAGACTCTCCCCAACTCACTGCCGTGAGGCGACGAAATTGGCTCGATTTTCTCGGTGGTATTTCTCGATGAAATTTCTCATTTTGTATCAGGAGAACATAAGCCTCCGGGAGCTAGCATGACAAGGCTTCCTGTCGTATTTTTTTCAATATCTTACTTCAACTAATCATTCCTTCAGTTTAGTACTAAGTTATTTAGATCGACCTGGACTTAGATCGCGTAGTTTTTACCTTAATTACACATGAATTTCATTATAGTGCATCGTGTCATATTTATCAATAATGCGACACAATTAATTAAAACGTTATAGAAGTGTATGTGACTCGGTCGCTACAAATAATTGATTAAAAATTTTAAATTATATTTGGAAATGTTATTGAAGAGAATTTATTATTTAATTGTTGCAAATGAATTAGAAATATTAGATTTAAACAATTAGAATAATCAGAAATATCATTCAAAAATTCAATACTTGAGGATTAGTAATGACTTGGTACTTTGCACCAGAGAAATAAATATTTTAATTCAATATTTTATCAATTCAATATTTATTCAATCTAGTAATGATTAATTCGATAATTTTAAGATTTTTGTTGTTTTATAATTAATTTGAGACAATTAATTTAAGGCAACAAATACCGCAATGCATCTGCAAAGTGAAATTACGTTTGAATTCCTATTTAATTTTTATATGTTAGTTAATAATTTTAGCTATTTTTTTTTATAACAAATGAATCAATAATTTCGTTGTTTTATATTTTCAAACATTATTTCATAGTTTCAGTAATTCATTTACGACAGTTAAATTATTTTCTACAATTATTCTAAAGATTATTATTCGACAATTATCGAGCTTATTTGCTTATCATTGCTAATTATCATTTTATAATTTTTTAATTCACCGTTTAAAAGTGCGTAGAGTGCGCCACAGATAATGTGCGCAATATATAAATGCCCGCGAGTGCGTGAAAGAGCCAGTGATATTTCAGATTTTGAAATACGAAGTCTCATTTCATGTCCGATTTATTCTATTTTCAGTCAATTGCACATTAAAAGTGTAGGTGAGCTTACGAATGAAAAATCTAATAATCGTGATAAGCATAGAAGTTCGTTGACGACAATTATTTTAATCATTTGTATAATAATTATTATATATATAATCATAAATTTCATAATCAAATAAATTTCTTAAATTTCTTATTATCTTATTAAACAGTTATATAATAACTATTTAATAAATAAATTTCTATTATTTTATAAATAGTTATTATATATATAATAACTATTTATAAAATAATAGAAATTTATTTCATAAAATAATTACACTATTTTATAAAATAATAGAATTTAATAGAAATAACAATTTGTATAATAGAAGTTTGTACAGCAGGAAGATCAATCTTTTAATAGTAACGATTATAACGTGTGCAAGTTATAAGCCACTTTCTGCTGTTTATTGCGCACAGTTTAAAAAAAAAAAATGGTCAAAGTGAAAAGATTCGTCGTAGTGAAACATTTTCAAAACAATCCAAAGCCATCAGATTTGAAACTGGTCGTAGAAGAACTACCCACTCTTCAGAATGAAGGTAAAAACTTAGTAACGTTCATCTCGATTGTTAACATGTTAATTGACGATTTATTACCGATTAACCATGTGTCAGCACTTGGTATTGTGCATTGCGATCATACATCATTGCAATTAATATTTTTTGTAAAATAGAAAACATTCGTTATACACATCTTTCGACAAAGTTAAGGGATCTTAAAATTGTTGATCTCTGAACTCTCGCCATTTTCTGATTAAAAAGCACCGGACAAGGACATCGGACTCATTTTGAAGCTTGAAACTTCTATTTTACGTTTCGAAAATTCAAACGGATATAGAAAAATTGTTTTCAAGATTCAATCCACTGTGGATTTGAAGATTGAGCTTTGTTATATCATATTATTTCTTTGTCTTTTTCTTCTTTTTTTTTCTTTTTTGTTACATTCGATGTCGAATGACCAGATTAATATTTAATAAATGCAAATAATCCAATGAAAATCGTAATTATTGACAAATATACATATTTTGCAATGGTATCTACAAATTAATACTAATCTTGTATGCTTATTAAGATACTTTTAAAAGTAAAAATCTACATTTAAGATATGTTCATTATCTTGAATTTAAATAAAAAACTGAAAGACTTTATTAACTGACTTTCAACTGCTGTGATTTTTACGAAGTATATATTTCAATTTTTAAGAAATATGTATTCCGTTGATAAGAAAACACGAACTTTGCAAAAAAAAAAAATATATGCTCTACTGTTGAAGAATTATAGTTAAAAAAGAATAATACAGGAAAGAATATTGTTTAACACATTTTTGACCAAATTTGGTCAATTGAGTATGAAAGTGAATAATCTAAATAAATGAGTAATCTAAATAAATTTCAATATACTTTATTTATACTGAATGAACTTAAATAAAATTTTGTATATCTCTTATGTATATTATATTTCATACATATAATATATTTCGGTAATTTTTTTTTTAATCTTTCTTAAGACGTGGTCTTTTAGTTGTCCTGAAAGCCTGAAAGGTGAATCAATGTAAAAAGATCTTTTAGAAATACCAGAAATACCACTATTACTATAATTTATTATTATTATTTTTTTTTTATAATAAAGTGAACACGGTTTAACACAACGAAGAAAGATTTTACAATATCCTGTATTACTCTGAATTAATGCAAGTGCAAACACGAATTAATTCGTGATTGGACAACAACGTTTCCGGCATGAAAACACGAGTTAACTCGTGGTCGACAATATATTAACAAGAGAATTTATTCTATTCTATAATTTATTCTCTACATTTCAGTTTTTCAAGTTGTAACATTTTATCCTGTTGCAGCATTTTTTATTCATTTTGTCGTAGAATAATTTTAAATATATCAATAATTCAATATACTTTATGTAATGATGATTATTCACAACGTATGCTAACGAATGCTAATTGTATGCAGAGTAATATAAAGATGGTAATATAGGAAATAAAATAATATTTAAATTGCTTTCAGAGTTCCTTGTTCAAGCAGAATATTTTTCTGTCGATCCTTACCTGCGAGTTTATACTCAGAGATATCCAACAGGTATAACAATGATTGGCACACAAGTAGCTAAAATCATTGAATCAAAGAATACAGATTTCCCAGTAGGGAAAAGAATTATTGGTTTCTTGGGATGGAGAACACACACGATTATAAATCCATATGGCTCTGAATATGACTTCCTAGGGATGAAACCGATGTTGGTACCTGACATAGGAGATCTATCACCATCACTGTTCTTAGGAGCTTTAGGACTGACAGGGTAACGAATATTATTCATTTAATTTACAATCTGATCTGTTTTTGTATAATTATTTAATCCTTGAACATTTATCTGTGTTTCAAGCAATTTTTTCTTAAATTGTAATTTTTTTCTATAGTATACCTTCTTTCAGAAACTCAGCATATTTTGGCCTTCTAGACATTTGTAAGCCAAAACAAGGTGAAGTTCTTGTTGTGAGCGGTGCAGGAGGAGCTGTTGGCTCACACGTTGGTCAAATAGCGAAGAAGATCTTTGGACTTACCGTTATTGGCATTACTGATTCAGATGAGAAGTGTAAATGGCTTGTAGAAGAACTTGGTTTTGATTATGCTATTGATTACAAAAAAGAAGACGTTGAAGCTTCTTTAAGAAAAGCTGCGCCAAAAGGAATTGACTGCTATTTTGATAATGTATAGTTTTCTAGCACTAGTATACAGTATAGTATATGGTATACTATATAGTATAAAATATGATACATAGTATATTAATATATTAGTATATATAAGTATATTAGTATATTTATCATATCTATGTTATAACAGGTAGGAGGAGAAACTTCCACTAGCGTTATATACCAGATGAACAATTATGGTCGTATAGCTGCATGCGGATCTATTTCTTCGTACAATCTAGATTCTTCGTCGTTACCAAAATCGACGATTCTGCAACCGCCGTTTGTGTTCAACCGATTAAAAATGGAAGGTTTCTTGGTGACTGATTGGAAGGACCGTTGGAACGAAGGTGTAGAAAAGAATCTTCAATGGATACGCGAGGGGAAACTTCTCTATCGTGAAACAATTACAAATGGTTTTGAGAACATGTTCGATGCATTTGTTGGCATGTTGGAGGGGAAGAACATTGGGAAAGCTCTTGTTCAAGTCTGAACAGATACACAGGAATTGTTACAGTCTGTTTGAAACTGCTTGTAACTTCTAAAATACACATATTTCCCATTTTTTGGTCATTTTTATAAAATTCTGATTTTAAAACCTTGCGTTTGTCACAGACAGAAGAACGAACACAGGAATTGTTACAGTCTGTTTGAAACTGCTTGTAACTTCTAAAATACACATATTTCCCATTTTTTGGTCATTTTTATAAAATTCTGATTTTAAAACCTTGCGTTTGTCACAGACAGAAGAACGAAGTGATTAGCATAGACAGTTTTATTGCAATATATTACACAGATCATAATGCATCACAATGAATAAATTACATTTGGTTGTTTTGATGCCCGAGAGCATGATCCTTAAACCTTAGGTACATATCCTTTTAGTGATTAGCATAGACAGTTTTATTGCAATATATTACACAGATCATAATGCATCACAATGAATAAATTACATTTGGTTGTTTTGATGCCCGAGAGCATGATCCTTAAACCTTAGGTACATATCCTTTTGTAATCGTAAACGTTACGCCTAGTACAACCTTATATGAATACCTTACAGAAAAATTACGCAAACTTACATCCATTTCTACTTACAATATAATACATTTCCTGGATTTAGTGGAAATTCCATTATGCCGAAGCTTTCTCGCGAGAGACAAAAATTTGACACAGAAATTTCGGATAATTCAAACAGTAAATATATTCGATTGTGATTTACATGTACAGTCATCATGGCAAATACTTCTCACGGTACAAATTAAATTTTTCTGTAATTCGAGACGTAAATCTCGTCGACGTCTCTCGAACGTCAAAGTAAAAAGTTATTTAGATAATAGTTTCGATACTTTCTTTAATTACAACTTAACTTTTCATTATGAAAGTGAAACAAACAATCGTGTCTTCA
>NIPQ01101820.1:0-18774 GCA_002806875.1 Lepidotrigona ventralis hoosana
GGTTTTTTTTTTTTTTTTTTTATTCTGAATCGGTTTACGTAATCGGTGACGTAACCAACGTGTGAGAAGTCAAAAAAATATATAATTATGCGCGAAGGAAAGCAACGCGACGATGTTCAGTGCCAACGACCTGGAACGTCTCTCACTATAGGCGCCATTTGTCTAGCTTAATGCGAAAGGTTAACGATGACAATTGTCCTGATCGATTCCATCGCTATTCCAATGCATAAACACGAGACGCGTCGTGTCAAGGTTTCCTCGAATCCGCGTGGAAAATGGTCACAACGTCGTCGTGCATCGAATGCATGATCGGCTTCTCTTTCCTCGTTGGCATCGATCTCTCACGCAAGGAGAGCCGGTTTCTCCGCGTGCATTCCATCGAGTTTAAGTTCTCCTTTCGTAACTGGCCGCGTAGATGCACGCGTGCGACCAAGATAGACGGATATCCGGTCATTAGTCTCTCTCTCTCTCTCTCTCTCTCGTTCCGCGGGAATTCGCTATTCGCGGAATGCGAAATAGCATCACGCCATTTTCACTCTCGTCACCGTTGAAGCGTATTTCCATCTCGCCGGATGCATTGTTTTGCATTGTTTGCATCCCGTGTAATTCGAATTTTTATTTATTTGCAAATGAGGTGGAGGAAAGTCGCAACTGACAGTACAGGAAGTAGCAACTCCTAAAAGTAAATTGTTCGGCAGTAGAATGATATAATAGAAGAATGTAGCGTAGTAATAAACGTGTAAAGTGTCTAATAGAATCTTCATTATCTACGTACATATTTATAAAAGTATGAATTTTCATAGCTTATTTATGAATGGCAGAACGTGTCAACAAGCGCGTTATTCTCTAAAAAATTATTGAAAAGTATTTCCATGTTCCTCTTTTTTTTTTTCTGCAGTATTTCGATTGTGTATAAATGTTACTAGAGTAAGAGGTTAAAGAACTAGATCGGAGCAGATCTATCTAATACTATAGATCTGATTTAAATTGATAAATCTGATACATTAACGGTGGTAGAAAGATTTAATGAATTTCATCAGCTTGAAGTAATCGATTTATCAGATAACTGAATACCTAATCTTCTGTTTAATCTGTTAAATAATTAGTCCCGTCGAGCGAGAAAGAGATAATGATCTTCGGATAGGTGATCTCATAACAGTTTAGATAGAAGGAAGTGCTCTTGAAAGTTGAAAGTGCACTTTTACGTCTCTCTTGAGGGTGGAAATTTTTGTAGCTTCTCATTTGCATAATCTGTGAAAGTGTTATCGAATATCGAATATCTCGATAAAAAGCGCAAGTGTGAAAGTCATAGTCGAGCAACGTAGTTGACGAGTACCGAAACCGACACTTTAACTCTTAAAGGCTTTTCGAGTAATTTATTTTATATTCGTTTGGATAAGATTAATAAAAAGAAAAAAAAAAAAAGAAAAAAGATTTTTTCTCGCACCACATAGATTGTCTATCGGATACTATAGAAATAACAATTTTGTATGCTCCTTACATATTCCAAAGACATTCGTTAACACAGAATCTCGCATAATAGGTACTCGTTTCACAAGGTTCGGTACAAATGAGGGTCTCTCAGTTCTCTTAAATAAACGAACAGTAGCCATTGTACACCTCAAAGAATTTCTCGCGAGAAATCACCGTGTAATCGCTCTTAACTAGCAATTCGCAACGAATTTTAAGGGTCGCGCGAACGATCGCCAGCGATTCAAAGAACGAATGAACGAATGGACACGAACAATGTGACCAACCATTCAAGCTATTCGTTCTTTGCATTAGCAACCGTAGCTCAAAGATCTAAGCACCTGTCCTTCGCAACAGAGAGTTACATCTTCTTTGATCTCGTTCGCGTTTAACCATCGTCAACCAGCTGGTTTTTCGTTTCGGCTCAAGGGAGATCTCAGCGCGTCTCAGAACTGTAAAGTTCTTCCTCTTCCGTTTTTTCCTTCTTTTCTTTTCAGAAAAATACGGAGAAAAACAACTAGCGCGCGTGTTTATTTTATACGAAGTTTAGGCCCCGTAAAGCGACCGCTTTCAATTTGGATTATGATCGAAACTGTGATAAGGTGAAACGCGCGCGGCATGGTTTAATCACATTAAGTGGATTCCTTTGCAAACTGTTCGTTAGAGAAGAGGGGATATCAGTACGTTCTATTGCGATTCGACCACCGTTAGCCGACTTTATACTTTAATCCAAAGTGTGGAAGTTGCCGCGAGCCATCGAAACTTGGTCCCTTCAATTATAGCTGTAAATAACGAGACTCAACACACAGTCCATCAAAGCTGCTCGGTTTACTGGCCCAGAAATCAACCGCGCTTTTCCCCGTTTTTCCCCGTTTTTCTCCTTTTTTTCTTTCTTCTATTGCCCCTCGTTTCCCCAGTTTCATTCGTTTTCGTTCACCGCTATTTCGTTTTCCACCGTTCCGTTCGTTCGTCGACTTTTACTTCTCGTTTACCTTTACCTTTACTCCAATCAACGCGCGCGAGAATATTCACTCTGGTGAATATGGAAAACAATCGTTGTACTACTAGCCACAGGCCCCGATCTGTTGATTTTAAATTGGGTGGTCGATTTGTCTGTCTATCGGTTGTTGGCCGCCTTGTTATTCTGCTCTTTTGTGATTGACCAGGAATTCGATGAATACGAATCCATCCCTCGGGGATCCAGTTTTTTCCCTATTTATCAAAAATATGTATCGCAGGTCTTCTTTCTTCTTTCACTCCCCACTTTTGATTTTATATTAGGCGATATTGTTTACTCCTCTTTTGAGATTTAATCGAGATTTGATTTACGATCCAATGGTTCACGTAAACAATTGATTTCAGTTTGTAGTCACTCATTGACTGTAACGCTAATAAGCAGAGTGTAAGATTTTTAATTCTTCTTTATCTTCAATAAAGATTTCAATAAAGATACGCGATCAAGACGTTTGATTAAACATTTGCAAATAGAGAAGTCTATTCGTCTAATTGAAGCGTCGTTCTAAAACTTTGTCAAATTGATCCAATATTTATTACTTATCGATTGCTTTGTTTCACTCAGAATTTTTCTTCCTTTTCTTTCCTGTTCAAGTTTGCTGTTCTTCGTGAAATTCAGTGGAGGTGCGTTATGATGAAAAATTTCAGTGGAAGGATTTATAAATAGAAGTATTCGTCAAATTGATTTTGGAGTATTGTGAAAATTTCATTGTCGCCAGACGGGATAATGTGTGACGCTGTACAAATTTAACGTTGCTCGATTAATTAAAATTTCGTGTAATTGAAGCGCGCGCGCGCGCGTACCTCGAAATGTTTCCAGTCCGCGATTCTAATTTTGTTCGATATTTTCGCTCTGTATTTTAATTATTAAATCCTGAGAGGAGCGACTAATTGATCGGACGACAATTATATATCGGTGGCCGGAGTAAATTAAAATATTTCTTCGGTCGCAGGCTCCAAATGAAATTGAATATCCGTTAACGTTAAATCGTTTAAAAATTGCACGCCGTTATTAATTCCAGCCGCGTTTTAAGCAACACGAGTCACCAGTTTAATATCTTCGAAGTAATTGATTCGTGAACGCAAATAACGTTTCACGACGGTATGTGATTTTTGTACGCGGAACTATGCAATTGAAGAGCAATCAATCCTTCAAGTGTCATTTGATAATTCGACGTTTCTAAAATTAAAAAAAAAAAAAAAAAAACATTTATATAAAANGTATATAATACAAAAGTTTTTCGGAATTCGTGCTCCAAGATACAACAATTTACAATCGAAAAGTAACTTTCTCGATTTGTGCTTATAATCACTAATCAATCCCCGGACGTAATTTCGCGAATACGAAAAAAAAAAAAATTAATATCGTTTCGATCGACAGACTTTTCAAACGAGGCTCTCGATTTTAAAGGCTTCCTCGTCGGTTTTGCATTCGTTCGTGGCGAATCCCGCCTTCGACATCGAGCCTTATAATTAAACCGAGGTCCTGCATGCGATTCGATTTTCGAGAGGAAAGTCGCGCGAGCAGGAAAGCTCTTGGCACACGAAAAGCAGAGTCGCTTGTTGGGCAGGGTCGTCCATCTGTTTTGTCGAGGTGTTGAACAGAGCCAAGAACTTGCAAGAGGACTCGGTCGTTTCACGCTCGACCACGACCAGAAAGTCGAATCTTTTTTCAATTATTTCGTACGATGATTCATTCAACAATGATGAAAATTCTCGCGGGTTCTTGATGAAAGAACATTTTTTTTCTCGTGATAAGATACTGTTTGAGATCCCTCTTCTTTCTATCTGTGATGAATAAAAAGTTGCTTGTTATACGGTGTGATGGAAGAGAAATGGTACAAGGGTTGATTTACTTTCTCAGAAAATTCGTGAGGTAATGTTTTAAATAACTTCTGAAAATCTTAACAATAGTTTTCCAAGTATTAGAAAAGTATTTTAAGTTGGTTTATATTTGCTTCGTTTGTTGAATTTTATAGGGAATGAAAGAAACAATATATATATTAATTTGCAATATTAATTTGATATAAAAGTAGTGGAAAGCATGTTGGATGAAATTTGATAATAAAGCGAGCTTGGAAGCTGATACCTGCAACCGTAGAATGTTATCAGTGACTACTGATATTGTTTATATATCTCACGGTCTGCTCATAAGGATAGCTTACTTCAAAAATGTTCTCTAACTTCTTTTTCATTGAGAGATATTCTTTTTTTCTCTGCGATCCGACCAACTTCAATTCTCGAATTTTAACGAGAGAACATGGAAGAATTTGAAAAAAAGAAAAAAACGCTTCTCATTTCCATTCAATGAACTTTGTTAAATCAGCAGTAAAACGATGAAAGTTTGTCTCACTTTCTCATGTTTCTAACAATTGAAAATGAAAAATAAAATTCGAGAGAGAGAGAGAGAGAGTAAGAGAGGGGGAATAATTACAATTGGAGAGAATGGTTTTGATTTTAATTAAAAGCAATAGCGATGGTAGCGGGAACAATTTGTCGCTCCATTTCGCTGAATCGTCCTTTGAGAGCTTAATTTAATACCGTTGATACACGTGATCTGATCCACGTAGATTTTTTTTTTGAATTTTTCTCTCCCTTCTGTTTCGATTTCTGCTTGAAACATACTCGTCGCTCGCTAATCACTGGTATTTGTAATTTGTACGACGAAAAGAGATTATATCTACTAGACTTGACTAGATCTGTACACGTTTATTGTTGTTATTGTTGTTAAATACACGACACAAGCGATGTCAGATGAAAGTGACGCGAGATTGACAACGTCATCGTCATTTTGTCTGTTCTATCACGATAACATCGTTTGTATGCTTGTGCATTATCGCTGAATTGGACTATTTATGTTAGAACCAGTAGATTAGTAATTGATCATTTTTCGTTAAGATTTTACGGAGATTTAATTAAAATTTTAGAAGTTTGAATTAACAAAATGGTGAGAAACGATCAATTGGTAATTTTTATAATAGAAGCTTCGTGAATTCATAGTGAGATGCATATTTAAAGATTTGAATCAATACATCAGAACTCCAAATAATGCTGACAATCCCAACATGACCAATTAGCAATTTTTCATGGAAATTTCATAGATTTAGAACGATGCATCTTTAGAGATTTGAATTGACGGTAAAAGTTGATTCGTAATTTTTCGCACATTCGTAATTTTATTCGAACTTTTATTCCACGTACTACTTTTTATAAACTGCATTTCAGTTCTGCGTTCTAGTGTTTTGGTAGTTTCGATTTTCTTACGTTGCTTAATTTAATACATATACGTGTAATTAAGAAAAAGAAAAAAAAAAGTTTTCCCATAGTTTCCACGATTTCAATTGTTCTCATCACCGTCGAAAGTAAAGGAAACTGAAGAGTTTCTTAATTGGGGTGAATTTAACTGTGACAGGCAGAAAAACGAAGGAAGAAAGCACATAATTAAAAAAGGCGATGACACTGCGCGAAGTCGAAGTTAAATAGAATGAAAATTCTTCTTTCTTCTCTTGTTAAAACTTCGAGTGACCTTCGAGTTGAAAATTTCATATTCAAAAATAATTTGCCGAGGACAATCAGTGGCGAGAATGTTCGAGCAAAGTTGTAATTGCGGTAAAACGTCTCGTTTTGAAATAAAAAGTCGCGGTAAATACTGAATGATGGTCGTCGGAATAATTTCTGAGCAGAGGGAACGCGCTCACTTTTAAGAAATAACGTTATTAATTCACGCAGAATGACTACGCCACTACAGCATGGCAGAGAAAGTCGTAGCATATTCATTGCATCTCTTTGCCCGAGCGATGAATATTTTCTAGTCCAATTATATAATGGCAGATGAAGCGTTCCTGCGAGTATTTTTTCTACCTCTCTTATTTCCTACTTCTCTGGATTCCGTTTTTTTTTTAATTTCCTGCGAGTAATTCAATTTCCTAAGTTTCTTTAATTATCGATAAATTGCATGACATTGATCTTCGAAAAATTTTCTGTTCAAACTTGCCAGAACATCTATTACAACATCTATTACAATTTTTTTTCTCTTTTGTACTTCTTTTTTCTCAAAAGTTTTTTTTTTTTTTAAATTTTCTTACGTTAGCTAAATAATGAAACGACTCAAATTAACCTAATGACATTTGTAGGTTGTTTTATCTTTGATTTTGCACTTTACAATTTAACATAAGATCGCAGCGACAAAATTTTCACGCAAGTCAATCTTTGTATATCAAAACTCTATAACTTTGCTCTCGTGTTTTTATTTTAACTTCTTTTCTTTCTTGGTGCTCTCCGCCGTCGTTATCAATGTTATTTTCGAGTTCAATCTTCACAGGTTGGCAATCGTTGATCTACAATATCGATTGATCTTTCCATTGAAACTTCAAAGCATTTCCAACAGTGATTGGAAATAAATAACACACATTCCTTTTGAATATTTGACATTCGTACAATTTCATTAGCGCGTTATTCGATTTCTGTACTTGCAATTCGATTCGCTTAGAAATTATGTTGGCTCGTTGCCTCGACGGCGTTAACGATCTTTCTCTGTGAGAAAGACGAAATCGTTGAGCCCGTCATCGCGTTGATATCTTTGTCGACATTTTTCTGTCATTTTTTTTTTTTTCACACTGTTCGAACGACACGAATGCAGGAAAGTTGCCCGCGAAAGCTCTGTTAGGCAAATGTTACAACGTTTTCGGCGGTGGATTGAAAATGGCAAAGCCGAACAAAATCACCGGGAAACGTCCACTCTCTGATTTCCAGTTTAAAGTTGCATCGCCGGATGCAATTTCCTCGAGCAAACGCCAACAGTTTTGTTTACAGTTAGTTAGAATGCAGTTCTTCAAATAAATTACTACAGCGTTGCCTCGCCGATCGTTCGATGAAACGATTACGCAAAGACGAAACTAAAATGGCCCGTGACATATTCTGTCGTCGACGATGATTAAGTGATGATCGTCCTCGTATGAAATGTGTCACTCGTCGTCATAATCCGATGATGATGTTTCACGGTTTCGTTTCTTTTCTTTTTTTTTTTTTACACCGCGAGTTTCACATCCGATAAGCACGTCGAATGTTATTGGATGTTTTAATTAATTCGCGTTCCGATCGAAAAGTATTTACAAGTAAAATTCTGTCAGTCTGTTGTTACGTTATATTGTGAGCCTGGCTATCGTTTTTTTTAGATTCCAATTCGTATAATCCTCCGGGGAATTTCGGCATTTCGAATAACTGTACGAATATTTTGATTGAATTTGTAAGTTCTGGAGAGAGAGAGAGAGAGAGAGAGAGAGATGGAGAGAGATATCGTGGAATTTTCAACGCTGGAGTCGAGAATTCTAGTAATTTTTTAGTCACTTTTAAGAATCCGAGGCTTTAAGTATTTTCAGTAAATCGACTTTTTTTCTTTTTCTCCTTCGTAAATAATACTAAAAAATATGAAAGAATTGGGAGTTTACAAATTTAGTCAATGTTTCATAAATATTTGAAAAAAATAATTTATCGCCAAATATTTGTATAGATATAATAAGGTACTATTATCAATAAAAATAGAAGTCAATAAGAATCATTTTAAAGACGCCTAATACCATTTTTATGCATATATATATTTTTTCTTTTTTTAAGTAAGTCATCGAATTACTTTTCCTGTGTGATTGCATAGTCATATATTTTCAGATGATTATCTGAGCATTTTGAAACGTCAAATAAGCTTCGCATCGCGAAATGTGTATCATCTCAGATGGATCATTATCAGATTATTAGTAAATTTCATTAACCTAATGCATTCTCGTGTTCATCGACCACGTGTTTGACCTGTAGGTTTCGCTTGTTCACCACGGTTATTATGTTACGAAAGCTTTCCGTGCTATTGTACATGCTTGGCTGGATTGAAGAGATTTGTAGTGAAATTTGTTGAAACTGAATATTTTCGTTAATAGGTGCCTACAGAATTCTAGCAAAAAAACAGACAGGAACTCGTGTTAAATTGAGACGCGGAAATAAAATCATCTGACGTACCTCTGATCAGAAGTTTCCTTTTTAAAACTGACATAAATAATGTTATTAATTACAATTGCACAGCCGCGTTCTGGATCTTCGATTTTCCCTGTTGCCGTTTTTATACTCGCGGAATTTTCTAATATAATTATAAATTTACAGTAGAACTCTGTATCTAATCTCGAGCATTTTCCAAATGGCTGGAATTTATGGGATTCATTGATTCTTCTCAATAACCTCTTATAATCTCTTATAAGAATTCACTTTCAAGAACATCCAGTTCTAGCTCTGCGACAAGAGCAGATTCAGCCATAAAAAATAATTTCATAAATAAATAATATACTCGTAATCATTCATAAATGAATAGATTCAATTTCCCAGGAAAGCAGAATGAACAGTGGTTCATTTAATCGGGCAGTAAGTGAAATGAATTGTATTTCTGTAAATTGCGCTCGTAAGTAAAATTGGGAAAAATATGTAAAGGGGAGTTCAGTATTGCGATTTTTTAAACAAAGTTAAAGAGAAATCCATAAAACGAATTGATCCATTTGGTTTCTGAGAAGCTGAATCGCAATGTAAGCCAGCTGATATTGTTGCAGACACTTCTGTCTAATTTTGACAAGAAATGCTGAATTATTCTTAACCTGCAAGATAAAGTATAATAGTGATTGACAGTTGTTCGAACAGTTTGATAAATCCAACGAGCGCATTATTTTTCTTTAATCTGGCTGAATAATATTTCATTCATAAAGTTTTATCAGATTGGTCTTTCCTATTAAATATTGATCACTGCTTAAAAAAAGAAAAAAAGCAAAAGAAGAAGAGAAAAAGAGCAGCAAATTCATCTTCTTGAAAATACGAAAAAAAGAAAAAAAAAACAGAAGATCAAGTGTCATTTTGTGTCGCATTTCACTTATTAAATATTCATTCCCTCATGAATAATCAAAATTGTAAATATCTTGAATCGCGGATTACAAGAAATCGTGTAATGATAGAGAAATAATTATTCTTCAAAATTCTAATTTAATGTGATGCAACTTGTTTACGAGACTTCCGCATTGATTTGTAATTATCTCGTCGCAATTAGCAATTAGAACGATCAATAATTGTTATATTTTTCTTTTTCACTATTCATTTTAATTTTACCATCACTTTATTACGCAACGTGCAGAAACGTGAAACATTCAGACTAGCTAATCTGTTCATTCATACGCAACTTACGTCCGTGCATCTTCGGCCACCAAGTTTTTCTCTCGTGGGTAAAAAGCATTTCGCAGTAAGAGCGGTAATGTTATACACACCGAGGCAAAATAGATAACGACTCGTAACATAACGCGGATTACGTATTTCTGTGATACGATCGTCTGTGTTTAGTCTGCAGAAACTCGGGGCTCGATAGATAAGGAAGGGGGGTGCTCATTGTCACGAAAATGATTTCATTGACACGTTTCCACGGTGTTATCGCGCGGTCTGTTTGCGAATTAACCGGGCTTTATCGCGCGACCAATTTTTTTTTTTTTTTTTTTTTTTTTTTTTTTTTTTTTTTTTTTNTTCGTCTATTGAATATTAATCGTTGTCGCAATCAACGCGTCAATTAAAGAAAAATTTCGTTCGCGGAAATTGCACAATAAACAGCGAATGAAACAAAATAAAATGATACATTATTTTCTCCGAACAGCTTGCACGAAACGAGATACGTATATATATTGTCAGATGTAACTATTTCAGGACATTGAGATTCTTGACTCTGAAGATTCATTGAGAAAACTCGAATTTCCCATTTCTTTTTTTTTTTTTTTTTAATTAAAAATCAAATCCACAGGGTTGACATATTAGATTCAGATCAACTTTTTGAAAACAGATTGACTGCTTCGGCCTTTGTCGCTTTATCTGTCAGAGTAAGGATTGGGGAGGATTTTGGGGAGGTTGGGTTGTCATAGTGATTTCCCTAGAAAAAAGGATGGGGCTCATCTCAATGGTTCTTCCAGAAAAATATGTTTTCCCGGATAAATAAATAAATTCGAGAGTTGGAATTAATGCAACAATGGAAAAATTCTGATAAATCTCGTATTTTGTTTTACGTGAAATTTTAAATAAATCCAAAAGGAACTCTACTTATAACGTATAGATTTTCGTTTTATAATTCCCAATAATATTTTGAAAATTGTACTTAGCATTGTAGTGTTTTTAATAAGAAACGAACAACACGAATGAAATAATAGATTCATGATAAAATTAGTTGAAGATGGAAGCTGTTTTAAACACGAAGTTGTATTTCAAAGGAATTAAAAAAAAAAAGAAGTAATGTGATATGTCGTGTCTTTTAATAAATTACGTACATATAATAACATAATAAATATCATTAATGGCTAAAAAAATTATTTACATAATTTCAAAATACATCCGTCATTACTCTCAGTTTTATCTAAACATAATTTTACAAAAAATACTAAATATGATATTGAATATAATCTAAAAGAATCATTAGTGAATTAATTCGCTTTAACCAGCTCAAGTTATTTTAAGACGATGGATTTAAGGCAAAGGAAGATTGATTATATTGTGGAGATTGATTTTTGTTGTGGATTATTCAACAGGCACAAGATAAGTGAATCAGATCTACCAATAGATAATTCTTTCATTGTCTTCTTTAAACTATTAGGCTGCTTTAAATCATACTATTAAATGAGATCTGAACTGCTATTAGGTCGTTCAATGAAACTTTCATTGGAGAAGTAGGGCTTCTATTCTATTCGCATATTCGATTAGAGGTAATATGATAGAGAGACCTGTTCTTATTATTGGTTAGGTATATTTTATTGTTTGTCCAGATGAAATTTTGAAGCAACAATTGCTTCAGGTGCGTGTATTTTAATATTT
The DNA here is from genome assembly GCA_002806875.1 of Lepidotrigona ventralis hoosana. Classification (NCBI taxonomy): domain Eukaryota; kingdom Metazoa; phylum Arthropoda; class Insecta; order Hymenoptera; family Apidae; genus Lepidotrigona; species Lepidotrigona ventralis. The sequence continues at coordinate 11,350 of NIPQ01101820.1, forward strand.
TTAAAGCAACTTTAAAGTAACCGGGCAAATAGCAAACTACGCGTGGTCTGTAGATGATAATAAAATTTCATTAATTAATGTTTCGTTGCTTACAAATGAACACGCAATGCGCTCGTTTGCAAATTACGTCCCGAAGCGCTATGTATTGCAATTATAAAGTCATACGTTTCGAACCAAAGCATGCAGTACGTGCAGTAGAAATAAATTTCATTTGGCTGCGAGTTTGCAAGCTTTTGTTCCAGAATTTTATTACTAGTGTAAGATCAAATCGTAACGTTAATTAAAATCCAATAAAATATTATTTAGCTATTTACCAATACAATATATAACGCATAAACAGAAGATTATTCTTTCAGTTTTTTTTTGTTTTTTTTTTTTAAATTCTTTTAGATTTTCAATTCAAGCCCGTTTAATTTAAGATTAATGTTTTAACTTTTCCATTGAAATCTGTTCGTTGTGTTTTGTTATTCACACTATTTCCGTAAGATGCAGAGTAAAAAGAACAAAATTTTGCCCTATATGCAAGATATTTTATAGAGCATAAGGGTGTGTAGATATCGTAAACACAAAATTTGAATTTTATCGATCCGCTATGTAGGATGAACTTAAAAAGAATGTGGAAAACTGAATTTCGAACTCATAGAATTTTAGATCCCGTAGCAATAAATATTGTAATAAATATTTCGCTATACTCCTGCAAAAGAGAATCTAAAAGTCATATTTCGAGAGAGTATTTTTCTCACGTTTGTGTTGCATATTGAAGTGATTTCCATAATTTTCAATTTTTTTCATTTGAAATTTAACTCCCTGTTAAGTAGGCTACATTTCCGTTTCTTTTTCTTTTTCTTTTTTGCAATAGCAACATTTCACAAATTACAATTAGAACTAAAACTAAAACTATGTCACGAAATCAATGTAACATAGCTGAAAAGTAACTCTTCAGAGCAAAGTATATTTTTACGTGAATTTTATTCGTTTTATCACACATGTATAGGTATATCAAGAGTCGTGACATGAAATATACTTCTCATAGAAAGTTAGAATTAGGAAAGTTTGACAAACGCTATCGTAGGACAACTCATGTCTGGAAGTATAATGGCTTCCGACTAAGTTGCTTTAATTATGTGTTCGCTAAATCGTTGCGATCAACGTGTCGCCATTTATAAACTTTGTAACAATAACGCTAATCACAAACCTTCTATGTAATAGTTGTTAACATATTTATGTTAACATATCAAGTAGTCCTTGTACGGTTGAAAAACATTTATATAGGTGAAAAATATATTGAAATACGATATCATTTTAAATCACTTTTTTAGAGAATACTGCGTAAAAAATTGATACTTTTACGATAGATCAGAAATCAGCTTGAGAGCTAAACAATTGGACTTGTTTTTACGAAGCTCGCGTTTTTTTAACATTCCTTAATATATATATATATATATATATATATATATATATATATATTATCTTTATCTATCTATCTATCTATCTATCTATCTATCTATCTATCTATCTATATATATATATGAATATATATATATATAAATTTATTAATATTATATTAATATATATATATATATATAAAAATATAAAATATTATATAAAAAAGTTAGCTAAATAAAGCAGACAAAATAGGCAAATAAATAAAACAGTCCGATAAATATATAACTAGCTACAAGATTAGATAGTACGGCCTTCGAACTGGTTGCTTGAAAAATCTACATACGAAAGATCTGCACACGTTACCGGCTGCAAAGTTTCGCGATGCGCGTCCTATGTGCGAGATACTCACACAGGAACTTTGCAAATTAACAAGATTGCCTACAGTATTTTAGTAGGTACATCCCGTATGCGCAGCATGATGCATCTGTCATTGCATAATACCAGCGAAAAGATATGCAGGAATTAACATGAAGAAGTACTAACGTAGCGGCCGACATCCTCTTTGCACGTGAGTCACAACTACAAACAAGAGACGACTGCCGTGTACCAATGATCACGCTCTGCCACTGGAAACCCAGTACCTTACATTCTTATCAATTATTCATCCCTATCGCGAATCCAGTTTCGCAGCGGAAGTTCGCAGTTGGGTATGCGCGTTATCATCCGATTAAAGGACTCTCGACGAAGGAGAGAAAGAGAGAGAGGATCCCGCATTGGCTAGAAAGTTTCATTAACCCGATACACTTTCTCGGTGTGTTATCATCGTCTGGGCCGCAACGTGGCCAACGCGTCGCGTTGGTGGCGCTCCACGCAACACGAAGTCGGTCTCGCCTCGTTCGCATCGTGTCTCTCCATCTGTGTGTTTTCACACATGACGGTGGCCCGGTGGATTCTCTCGCACGCGCGCACACACACACACACACACACACGCGCGCGCGATAGTAGCACGCGTGAGTATGTATTCCAGTTAACGCGTACACGCTGACGCAGCGATATCGGGCCAACTGGCTGATCGAGCGGCGAGGGGAGGGAGTGGATCTTATTTATAACGAGACGAGACCATCGTACGATGCCGGCACGACCAATCGCGAGGCATCTCGTGGTCTGGCCTTGTGGGCTGCCTCGTCGTGCATACGCGATTGTAATTCAGCGATGCCACGAAAGAGTTCCTTGCTCCTCTAATGCGAGTCTCTCTGTTACCAGCGCACATATGATGGATGCGCGCGTAAACCAGCTCGCGACCTCGTTCTTTTCGATTTCGAGTTTTCAGGTTAGCAGTGGCAAGGCCTCCTTCGCTCTCGAAGCGAGAAGGGCAAGGACTGTTGTCCTTGCGAATTTTCGGCAATTCGGACTTTGGGGCCAGAGTTCATTCAGATCGGAGGTCGAATCGCGAAGAGTGGTTGGGATTTGTGAATGAGAGCGCGTTTGCATAACTGGGCTGTATTCAATGGTAATTTTCATCGGCACGTTCTATTTCAGTAGAACGTGTAAAGGTGATGGAAATTATGAACTCGTGGAAAGTATAGAGTCGAATGCGTAAGCCAATGAATATGTTTTAATATAGCAAAATTCATTTTTCAACCGTCATTGACTGCTGAAAATCATCCGAGCGTCATCGGTTACCAACGCTGAGACTCGTATAACGTCATCGGTTGTTTTGCAGCGTTGACGTCGATTATCGTGAAATTGTTAATCGCTAATTTCTCGTGTTATCGCGATTGAGAATTCTTTTTTCTGTTAAATTTTCGGTTAAATTCGAGGAAAATTTGCGTTGGATATATCAAGGAAAATTTAGCTAAACAATGCGAATTACGCTTGTCAAAATAAGAAAAAATATACATACGAACATATATATGCAAATGAGTATTAACTCTTCAAAATAATACGAAAATCATGTATTTCACGACATATATATATATATATATATATATATATATATATATATATACCCAATTTTTTTTACAAAAATAAAGATCATTCGTTTCTTATTGTTTCTATAGATGCAACTTCGTCGTTGTTTTTGAAAAAATTTTTAATCGAGACGGGCGAAGTTCCAATTTATACTCCTTACTTTAGCATGTAGAATTTATGCCCAATTTTTTTTACAAAAATAAAGATCATTTATTTCTTGTTTCTATAGATGGAACTTTGTCGTTACTTTTGAAAAAATTTCTAATTGAGTCGGGCGACGTTCCAATCGAGTATTGATTATGACTTTGTCTTTATACAATTTATATTCGTGTATTTTCGCGCTCAGTTCTAGTCCGAGGGCCACATGGCGTGACAAATAAGTAAGCTCATAAATATTCGAATATGGAAATTGTGAAATAGTTGAATCACTGGAGAAATGGCTGAGGAACTAGAGGACTAATAGGATATTGTGTTGCTTGCCAGTTTTAACCTTCCATATGTATTTTAGCTTGCTTCTATCGAGGATAATTCGACAGAATTTGAATGCAATTTATTTAAGTTTCATAGATATGTTTTGTGCAATGTATCGTGCCAATCGAAGCCGGTGGTGAAATTGCTAATTGAGACTACATTGCGAATCATTCACAAAGAATTTTTGAATTCACGATGAGTGAGAGTGACTAAAACGCGATGATGTTACACTATATTATGTGACCAAAATGAGAGAGATCTCTTGAGTTTTCTTCTACGCCAGCACGTTGCACGTAGTGACATATTCTTACAGTTGGAAAGTCCTTGATATACCATGCGTTTTTCCATTGCATTGATTACTTTAATTGCGAAGCGAGAACATTGTAGTTTCAACGTGAATGGTGTAATTCGACGAGACTACTTTCAATACAAATATGAAATGTGTATTGCATCGTTACGATATTAAATCGTTGAGTATTTATCAGAATATCTACAGTAGGGTAATCATAATATTTAAAATAATTTGCTTATTAGAGATTATGTATCACACTGTTAACACTTTGAATTGCTTAGTCTGTATTAGAGTATCGCATATATAGTAACAGATATTCAATATTAGGCTTCTTAGAACTAGTAAGTTTAAATATTAATTCAAAAGATTAAATATTGTAAATATTTTAATTTCAATCTTATATTGCAGAATCTACGAAAGAATAGAGATAAGAAAATTTCGTAATTATCGGTGTCCTATTATGTAAAAAATTGCCAGCGTAAAGATTGCTTCACGAGGCTAACTTCACGTTTAACCTTATCGATGAATTTGTCCACGTTTTCCTCGGAAATTTCATTGGGTTTGGACCTTTCGATCCCATGTCCTCATGTTCAATTAAACCTCATTCAATTTGAACTCATTCTTACGTCATTCTGCACACGCGCTCGAGTGATCGGTGATTATAATCGCTATAATCGCTATGATGCGCGTGCATCATTATCGCCTTAATCTCGATAATAATCACGAAGGACATGTTCCGCGATGTTCGACTTGGCTCGTCGACGTAGCAGGATACAAAGAGTCAAAGTTGCAAAGCAGCGAGCACACAAATTATCGAGTAACTTTCGCGCGGGCGCAGGTGCGAACGCGAAAATGTGCTCCAAAAGATCGAAGTTTCGCCACGAGATGCGTCCTCTCGACGTGTGCAATGTGTTACGCGAAAACATTATACGCGTGCACACGTATATTATGCATTCGCGTTCGCCTTGCTCGTTTATTCTTCTGGTCCCGTTAATCTAGTTAATTCTGTAATCGGTTGTCGATTCGTTTGAAGAACTTTTCACGCGATTTTTTCATTAATTTTTTTAAATTTTTAAATTAACCCGGAACGATGCTGCTCTCGTCGCCATTCATCTTGTATATAAATTAACACGAGTAAATAAATTGTCATAATATCGTATTTATTTATTTGTATTTTTTCCCTTTTTTCAATATTTGGAATATTTGAAATGATGATTTGCATATAAGATTTTTTAAAATTTCCACCAATTTAATTAAGATCGCGATAATTATAATTTAATGTCCATCGATAATTACTATAAAATTAATATCTGAATTAATTTATTAAACGAAGTAGCTGGAAAGGGGTGGTCTTCGATTGGAAAAATAATTAATATTTTTATTCTCATTATTTTTTCGACGATGCACAGTTCGCCTCATGATCTGTTCGCGTTTATATCGATATTTAATTCTTCGTCGTGCAATCAGACACAAGGGGTTAATCGAAGTTTATTTAAAAGTTGGAAAAATTCGCCTCGGTCCATTTAGTTTAAGAAAGTTGAAATTGTACTCGCGCGACACGAGCTTGCAGAGAACCTGTTGAGATTTATTTCCACCTTTCCACATCTTTGCCGCTTCCTATGAATGAAAACGCCGAGATATAAATTTGAAAGCGAAGCCGAAAGCAGATAATTGTTTAGGTCTTCGAACGCAATCGATGCTTTCTTTTTTTTCCAGATATTAAACACTTTAATTTGTACGAGCCAATTTCAAGTTACAGGTCAGTTTTAATCTCGTTCCCGTGCCAGACAAGATTTGATCGAGTTTCAAACTTCCCTCGCTCAAACAAGCTATTAAAGACTTCCTTACTAAACCAGTGTTCTCGAAGTTAATCCAATGTTTCGTTGGCTTTTCCAGACTTTCATTACGATTTTCTACCTCTATTTCCTTCCCGGGCGTGTGTTATTTCTACCTACCGGTTATAAACCATTTTTTGCCTGAAAACGTCAATGTTGTTGTTGCAAAGCTATTACTCGCAACATGCGAGTAATACTTTGGAAATTAATTTCTGCGAATTGTCGTACTTCTTACATGAGAATGACAAATCCTTACTTATTACTTTTGTTATGTACATTTCACTGGAAAAAACGTACGAGGTATTGTCTTAACATCGGACAGACTTTATCTTAGATTTTTTTCAACATTTGTTCTCCACGTTACTAATCGACCCAAGCCACGTTATTTCCACGCGAGCGTTAATTTTTCCATGGAAATATTAGAACAACCGCAGTAAATGACATCAAACTTTAACTTTAACGCACGACCAGAACGAGTTAACTCGAACGCAGCCACCATTCGCAGAATCGTCTAAAAATATTTTATAATTGCATAATCTCACAAACAAGCTACGAGGACATTCAACAACAAGAAGCCCCACGTGATTAATTTTTCTGCGAGCGTTTTTCTCTTTCGTTCCGAGAAAATTTCGTATCAATGACGACTGTGTCATGAGTGTAGCAACGTGTGCGAGATATTTTTTTATTTTGTCACGTGTCTGTAAATTAACACAATTGAATCGAAGATTTGTAAAAACGTATATTTCCAGTAAATGTTAATGTTTCTAAATTGTTCAATATTAGCTTCGTCAGTATTCACAGTAGTGCGAAGAAAATTAATGCAGCATAAAACGTACAAAAATAATTTCATTTGTAATGTGTAAAGGTAAATCGAAACTCTTCACAGTGTGACCTTTTTTGGTATAAATAATCTTCTGCAAAATTGTCGCCTGATCCATGTTTTTCATTTCGTGGCACAGTTTTCTCTACAAGTTCTTGTACGTGAAGGTTTCACTACATCGCAAAAATAAAATATTGTAAAAAATAAGTGAAAGTCGAAGAAACGCATTTCAGCGGCGTGACCCTCGGTAAAATAAATCTATTAAACGTGTTTTTATTAATTTATCTGTTATTAATATAATATTTCAATATAATAGCTATCGTATAACAACAAATCCATGTTGGCGTCCTGGGCTAAAATATACAAAATCAGCGTGTTAAAGAAACGCTAATCTCATTTTTCTGTGACAGTCAGAGAAGTGCAAGAAGCAGCTTCAGACAGTTTTTACGAAGTGTAACAAGAATTGCAATAGAATTTCAGCGACCTCTATATAGCTATAAATTAATAATAAATTAAGCTTAATAGGCATAACTTGACTCCGAGAGATGTTAGAATTTAATGAAACAACAAAAAAAAAATTTCTCAACGTTTCGCGCAAATATATATCCATGAGACATACGACCAATTAGCAAGATCCTCGCTTTCTCCCC
>NIPQ01101832.1:0-18536 GCA_002806875.1 Lepidotrigona ventralis hoosana
AAATATTACATGCTCTCTATAAAAGGACTCAATAAAAAAATAGTGTGATGATGACTAACAAATTTTCCACCATTTATGAACATGCTATTTTTTTATATTTGGAAGAAAGCTTAGGATATAGGAAGATAGGACATGCGTGCCATATGCTTTCAAATTTATAAAATGAATATTGAATATCATACTTTATTTGTACTTGTACTCAATGTGCATTTCGAACGAATTAAAGATATGTCAACATATTTCAAAAAAAATTCCTAGTGTAAGTGAAGAGGTGAACTAAAAATGAGGCATATTAATGCTTGCTAAGTGTACATACTGTAGCATATAGTAGTAACATGCTCTAAATTTCAATCAAATTTAAACGAATGCTATAATTATCTTTCTGTCTTCTGATGTATTTCAGTATGTACACAACTTGTTATTAAAGCAATTAGTGTGATTGAAGTATAGAGTGTGTCATAAAATGTTTGCAGTAAGTTTTTTTTTTACATACTTTTTATTACTTTGTTATATGATGTGCTATGATTTTGAATATCACAATTATTTTTGCTATTTTTTGCTGCAATATTTTATAAATTTATATTTCAGTTAAGAACATACAATATATTTGTGGTTCCTGCATAAAACAATTATTTTTCAAATGTTTTAAAAAAGCACAATTGAAAATGACATTATTATTATCGTTGTTCTACAAAAAATTTAAGCCTAGGAATTTTTTATATTATGTACATACGTACATAAATGATACATTTATAATATAATCAGATATCAGCAGCGTGTTATATAGTAATTGTACGTAAAGTTTGCATTTATTGTAAGTAGTGCATTTATTTTACAATTATTATTGAAGATAAAGTTTATCACACAAAAATTAATTGAAAATAAGGTTAAAACAAAGCACAATTTTTTAAATAGTATTTAAATATTTAATTTTTAAGATTAACATGAACTTTTTGCAGTATTACAATGTAAATAAAAATTTTTATCTATTATTTCAAAATTTACTACTTATACCTAAAATTTTTTTTGTACACACTATATTTAAACTGATATATATTTGCAACTATAACAAGAATAATTAATGATAGTTCTATTTAAGTGAAAAAAAATAAGTTCAGGCAGCTAATATGAAACATGCAAGTAAAATGTTTCGTAATTTGTATATATATTTTTTTTTTTAGCAAATAGGATTAAAATTGATGAATATTCATTACTAGCATAACAATGAATTTATACAAGTTGGTAAGATGAATTACACTACTTACAACTTGTGCATTTAATATAAAAAGTATTTGATATTGACTTTTCTCTTTTTTAAAAACAAGAAAGTGACAGAAATGGATGCTACAAACCAAAGTTAAATGTTACTTTTCATGTAACATTTATTCTTTATTACGTATTATTGCATATAAGTGTATGAAATGTAAAAATATTCTAGTCATCATGAATTTGATTTTATTTGTATTATTGACAAACGTTTTATTGAAATTTTTATTCAATTTATATCTAATTAATAAACATTGTTTTATTAAAAGAAAGAAACAATCAAACTGAAATGATAAAATAGAGAACATGAAAGTATTGATCTAATTTAAGATATTGTCAATTTAAATAAAGCAAAATAAACCAAACAAGATGGATAAGAAATTGTTAGAATACAAATGTATGTACATGTATTAAGTAAATTTAATCGTCAGTAACTTAGAAACAACATTTATCTATTTTCTTAAAATTTCTGTAAAATTGCTAATTTCTGTACTAATAAATAGACTGCGACTATTTATGCAAATATATATTTTCACGAATATAATTAAAAATGAAATATAAGTAAGCAATGATTTTATTTATTAGATGCAAAATGTTTTGGATATTTTATATATTTTTGCTCATTGTGTTCATTTGTTTTTCTTGTTCATTTTTGAATTTTCAAATTTTTTATAAATGCATAAAAATCTGCAGTCTATTAATAAAGCAGCACAAGAGAACTTTATGCGAATACAAATAATATTTTATTTATATCTGCGTATAATTAATAATACTAAAAAATTTTATGTAAATTATATTATTACATTACATAATAGTTAAATTTTTATTAAAATAATAATCATTGTATTTTCATAAATAAACTCTTTTGCTGTACAAAAACGAATATTGAGATATAAATTAAAAAATTAATTTTATCTATCCTATTTTCTTATAAAAAAATTCAAATTACAATGTTGAATAATAATCAAAATGTAACTATATAAATGCATGTTCTACCTACCACTGGAAAGCATTTACTTTTATTTATGTGTATTTTAAAAACGATTTCTTAAAATAAAGTATACACATAATATTTAAGTTTTAATTATTTATTCATCATTAATTTAACTTTTCAAAATATCGCATATCGTATTGAAGTATTTGAAACAAAAATTGTCATAGAATTTTAAGTAATTTTATAACATTCATTATAATTCATTCTAGTCATTAATATAATTAAATTTGTGTTTTTATTTTAATTTTCGTAGAATTTAAAATGTAAAAAATATTTTGAAAATTTAGTATAAAAAGCAAGTATTTATAGAATGTGAGAATTTTTACATAATGTAACAAAAAATTGAAAAATTGTATTCAAATGTTAACAATAAATAATAATGAAACAAAATAAAGTAGAGTAAAAATATAATATTTTTATTTTCGATACTTAAAAATATTTTACAATTAAAGAAAGAAAAATGCGTGAAGCTTTTATATTTATTAAATTTTGTATAATATGTACATTTTGTATATATTTTGTTTAATCCAATATCATATTACAACTAATTTTTGATATAAGTATCATTTTAATCTACGAAAATTAATGAATTAATGTCTGTCTAATAATATAGATCAATACTTATTTGCCTCCTACTCACAAATGGGAGATGAAGTGAATGAGTAGGATATGCATACTTGTTTAATTTAGTCTAAACGTATGACCAATTAATTTCTTGTGTATTGTTGTAAACATAACCTAAGTGTATAATTCTAAAAAATGTTATGCAGAACAATTTTTAATATTACCCGAAGAACAAAATATATAAATACGCAAATGTCATGTGCATTAAGAAGCGTATTAGAATTAAGTTCTACACCATACAATTTATTTATAAATTATTCAAATCCACAAAATTTTAATTCTATGATATTCGTAAGATTTAAGAGCAAAGGCAATACTTCAAAGAAAGTAAGATAATTTTATTACATTATATTTCAGTACGCTTATATTTGGTATATTCAATGCGTTAAGTATAAATTTTGTATATTTATACATTACTTATTTTAGTTATTGGTTTATTATAATTATCTTTATAATAAAATATATAGATAATTAAATACTTACAGTTTAAAAAATTGTTATTTATTGGAATAAATAATTTATTATAAATAATAGAAATATTTTGTATAAAAGTTTTGATGTATTTAAATAGATATTTAAAATTTGATAAAAGAGAAAATGAAATAATGTTAATTCAAAGCGTATTGAATATCTTAAATATAGTTAAATGTGCAACATGTAATTAAAAAGAAATCAAAATACAATTAAATACAAAATTAATTTATAATTCTATTATTTATAAATAATTTAATACATTAAAAGGTTAAATAATATTTGATAACTTTGATAATTGAAAATATAAAGTTATCAAATATACTGTCTAAATTTAAATATACAGAGTAAGGATGAAGAATCAGATGAGGAATCAGATGAAGATGATTTTGAAACAGAAATTGGTACAAAAGTAATTGAAGTTACAGTACCTTCTCTTCGATTGGATGTTATTGCCAAAACCGGTTTTGGAAAGTCACGTGCGTAAGTTATTATTATTTATTAAAATATGTAACTAATATTGTTTATTACAAAATATAACTTTTTTTCTAGCCAATTAGATAAGATTTTTTACAATAGTAATTTACGTTTAAATGGAAAAAAGTGTTTAAAAAAGGCAACGATGGTATGATACTTGATAGTAAAATTAAAAATATCTGTTACAATAGAAATATATTATTTTAATTATTTAGGTCCAAATTGGAGATGAAATAGATCACATTCAAGGACGAACTCCTAAAAATCCTGAGTATTTGGTAATAAATCGATGTGTATTAAAATCAGTCAGTGTGGATCCAGAAACAGATACTATCAAAATAAAGTTAGCTCAAAATAAATCCTTATTAATTGAAGATTATACAGACAAATGGCGTGAGTCGTAATAAAGTGTAAAATTCATTAATATATAATTAATATTTATATAATAAATGTATAATAGGTTTTATAAAAATAGAATAAAGGAATTTTTAATAACATGCAAGTTTTAAAAATGACTTTTAATAATATAACAACTAAATTATTTAAAAAAGAAATTATTTATTAAAATAGTTTCATGTAAAGTATCTTACATTTATTTATCTGATTTAATATTTATTTTTGTTAGCGTGTTTTCTATAATTTTATTACACTGCAAAAAGAATACACTCTTTAAAATTATATTGAAAGAAAACTATAATATAAATTTTGTATTAAATTAAAATAAAATTCTATTTACTTACATAAGCTATACAAAGTATTCCATTTGAATATAAGTTATTTAAATCTTCTAATGCCTTTGTAATACCAGACATACATTTGATTTTCTAAAAAAAAAAAGTGTAGGATTTAAATATATAATAATGCGTAAATTGATAATCAGAATAACATTATTAAATTTTAAATAAAATAAAATATATTTACCTTCAAAATAAATATTGTATCATCATCATTTAAAAATGGTAGAAGCGCAAGTGCTAAATGTACTTGTTGGCATTGAAGACAATACTTTATAATATTAGTGAAATTTAACATATGTGTAACTGGACATGAATATAAAAGTTGTAAAGCTTCGATGCAGTCTTCAATTTGTTCAGAGGTTGGATTCATATCCATTTTTCTAAAAGGTTCTGAAATTATTACTTCCCATCCCAATAGATATCCATTAGAATTTATAATGGCATTTATATTCCGTATTTGTAGTAAAATTGTTTTTAATTCATTTATCTGTAAATATAACAGAAATGTAAAATATTATTTTTATATAGTTTAAAATATTTTAATTTAAAATAATAAGTTTTATTAATAATTAACCATTAATAATTTAGCTAATTTAGTTAAATTTTTATCCCAGAGAGAATATTCATATATTTCAAAATCTATGCAAAGTTGTGCGATAATAACAAGAGCTTGCGGCGAATAACTTCGTGTTTTCCATAGAATTTGTATAAGTTCATGTTTTTGACACGTTTCAAATGTACTTATACTGTAACCTACTCCTAATGATTCCAATTTACTTATATATTTCAAAGATCTCATGTAATTTCTGAAATATAAATATTTGAAAATATTATATAAAATAAGAAAATTAAAAATATAAAAGAATTAGAAAATAATATTTACTTAATTGTTTGGGCATTACGTTTAGTTAAATGTTCCAATTTAACGGGATGAACTATAGTTTGTAACATACGAAGAGCTCTATAGCATGCTTCAGGACTATAGTTTTCATTTTTTTCATCAAAAGCTATATTTATAAGAAAATTTGCTGAAAATTCGAGATCTCCATATTCTAAAATATAGCATGCTCTGGAAATTTTTTTTATCAATGTTTAGATATTTTACATAATATATACAAAAAAAGAATATTTCAAATATATATTGATATACCTCAATAAATTATCATCAGAATTTGATTCGAAATTTGTTGTTGCTGAAAATGTATCTGTTATACTTCGATTAAGTTTTATATATTTAGTATCTGGTTGTAGCCATTCCTGTACTAATTCCATCCGTAATTTAATCATATTGATAGAAAATAACTGACTGATAGAATTAACTGCAGAATTTATATCAGGTCTATGATCAATAACACATCGATATCTTTGAGGAATACTTTCATCTGCATATAGTTCACGAACTAGTTTATTTGGATTCCCGATTAATGACAAATAATTTTTATTTTTTAAGCCATATACATGTAAAATATGTTCCGATGTAAATCGTAAATATTTGAATTTGATTTTCTGAAACAACACAGAAATGTTAAGTTAATATATTAATAAAATTGTAGGAAATAAAATAAAAAATATACTTCTAGCATTCCATCTTCAAACATTGTAGATTTCTGGGCTGATAGCTGAGCATATTTATAACACTCTCGAACAGCTGCTACTTGATCAGCTCCTAACAGTAATGAGATTATTTTATTCTGATTTGTCAAAATACCTTTTCAATAAGATATAATTTGATATAATATGATATAATATTTAAAATACCTGGTGGTGTATGATTGACAACATAATATAATGCTGCTGTGCCATAATACAATGCATCTGGGCCAGTCATTCTTTTTATACATTTTTTTATGTCATCTAACAAACTATTATTTTTTAAACAAACAGACCATTTAGTTGTTTTATGTTTATTTTTCCAAATATGTGTTACTTCTCCTTTTATGGCTAGAGTACATATGATATGAGGTTGTAATTTAAGAATAGGAGCAATATCTAACCATTTCTCATAAGTCTTCAAATTTAATTCTGGAGCTAAAAGTATAAATCGTTATTAAGGTAATGTTTTTATTTATTCAAGCATAGGAAATATTATGCAGTTAAAAAATTCTACTTATAAGTTTCCACAATTCAATTTTGGGTAAAAAAGGTAACCGCCATTCTGCTATAGATGGTAAGGATGTATGTCCTGGGTTAAAATGCATCCATTCATCACATTCCACTTGTGTAGCTGGACTAAAAAAATATATACATATCTAGTAAATATATATAGATATATTGATTTAAAATTTGCAAAATATATTACTATAGTATGTTATTTATATATATATTCTTACCCAACGCGAGTATAATTTTGTAAAAAGCAAAAATAATTTCTATGTTCTATATTTTTTTCTTCTATGAGATCCATAAGAATAATAAATATTTCATAATAGTAAAAATTTATCTAAAACATTTAAATGAATTTATAATTTTAAACATATTACATTTATAATATGTTAGTATACTCAACATTTTCATACTTGTGATAAGATAGTTGTAATATAGTTTTTTAAAGCAACTTTATCCAAGATATAAGCAGCAATTCTATTGCACTTTATTCTTAACTCGTTTACTTCATCTTCATTAATATGCAATTCTAAAACCACAATTATAAAAAATATTGAAAATAAATGTATTAAATTTTTACTTTCTAATCTTCACCTTTTTCCCCATTGTAATTGTTTATATTTAATTTTGGTTCCCATGTTTTTACTATCGTTTGTAAATAAAGTAATAAACAATCTTGAATATCAAAGCCAAAATCGAAGCAAAATTCTTGAAATAAAGGGACCATATCATCGTTATAACTCATAATACGTTGCAATATCTCTCTCTTAGTTGTATTATCACTTGTTAAGAGTTCTGCAAGTATTTTTTTACAAATATATTTTTCATATATTTATATAATCATGCAAAGAAAGTAATGAATTAATTTAAACCTTTATGCGAAATTAAATATTTAGATAATTTTTGTGCCCAATAATGCAATATTTTATTATTTTTAAATATTTCCAGAAATGTTATATTTTTTGTTAAATTAAAATATTCATATCCAAGTATTGTTATTCTTAAATGTCGAGTGCAATCTGTTTGAAATCTAAAAAAATATATTTTTATACTATGTACTAATGCAACTTTTACTTATTTGCAATTATATTAAAATACTTACGATTTACAAGCAGAAGATATCCATTTACATGCTTCTGAATCAGACAACATAAACAAGCACGATAAACTAAGCTGAAGATCAAATAATCGGCTATTTATTATTTTTTTTAATAGTATCATCAAAAGATGAAAATATACTGATTTAATTTTTATTAATAGAGTATCATTTATATTAATAAATATAGATATAACGCAAAAATTGAAGTATAAAGTTTTAATAATCTGTAATAAGTAATAATCGCTATGTTCTATTCTTAAATTTTTTATTTTACTGAGCAAATCATTCAATGGTTCTTCTGTAATTGGCTAAAAAATTATAATATTATTTATTTTATACATTAATACTCAACATATATAAATATTAATAATATGT
The DNA here is from genome assembly GCA_002806875.1 of Lepidotrigona ventralis hoosana. Taxonomy (NCBI): domain Eukaryota; kingdom Metazoa; phylum Arthropoda; class Insecta; order Hymenoptera; family Apidae; genus Lepidotrigona; species Lepidotrigona ventralis. The sequence continues at coordinate 8,147 of NIPQ01101832.1, forward strand.
GTGATTCGATTATTATATATTAATTACCTGATTCGAATTTTCAGCAATTTCATCAGTTGGTACATGTTCTACATTAAATGAATAATTAGTTCTATATTTAATATATTAGTACATAATATAATTAACATCATTAATAAATTTTAATTTACCGTATTTTAATTTAGCCATATAATGTCTTTGTACAGAAATTACATTTCTAAAGAGTGGTAATAAAAATTCATCCGTTGAAATAGCTAAATCTTTATACATTATATATAATTTCCAGTTTGATCTTGGTATTTCATCATTCCTCACATGTGGTGAATCCAGACCATATTTAAAGTTTTTATTAGCACACTTTTGATATAAATTTGTCCATGTATATAATAATAATATAGATTGTAATTCATCTAAAAATAAATGTTATTAAATATAAAATTATTAGTAGTTAAACAATTTACATACCATCTAAACATACGCATAATGCAGCAGAACTTAAGCTATGAATTGCAAGTGCAATATCTGTATCTATTTTAACATCCTGCATAATTAATAGACATATCTTATATACAAATTGGCATTCATCTGTCATTATATTTAATTGTCCTTCTTTGCACCTAAATACAAATAATTTTATTAAATTAATTAAATTAATATAATTAAACGTAATGTTATATTTTAATCAATATTAGGATCATACCTAATGAAATAATTTAATATGTTTACATTGTTTGTCTGTTCTAGTAATATAAATATAGCATTAATTCTTTGTAATTTAAGTAAATCTGCAATCTTTATAACTTTTTTATAAGTGATCAATAAATTTTCATCTTCCTTTATACTCACTGAAAAATTAGTACAAAAATTAAAACTATAAATATTTAATTATTAAGTATAAAATATAGAGAAAAATTATTTCATACCATTATGCAATCTCTTAATGTAATTTTGTAATATCTGCTCTTTTTTAATTTGATATTCTTCCAATGTAATATCAATTTTGAAATCTTTCTTTAAAAAATACATCGATTTTATTTCATTTATATTATTAATAACGTTGTGACAATGATTGAAATGGATTTTGCACTTTCTTGAAAGCTTTTCTAACTGTAATTTTATCCAACCCAACATTTCAATATGATATGTAAGGGATTCAGGCATGATCTGTGCAATAAATGTACAGTTCAATAGTATTATTTACTACTGTAAGAAATGTAAAAATATTTTTGAATAAAAATTGTTTCAATATACCTTTAACGTTAAACTAGCTGTTACATAATTAACGATTTGTAAACAACAATATAATAAGACATCATCTTCTAAGGAATTTAATGTCTTCATTACATTTTCAAAATTGCTATAAGAATTTTTATTATTAGCCAATTTTAAAAAATTATTTTATACTTTGTATTTAAAATATCTTACCTTCTAACTAGATAATAATTTATACAAAATGAAAATGCTTTTTTTCTTGATAATAAGTCATTTTTGGTTATTTGTTCAATATCTGAAATCATACTTTCACGATTTTCTTTTATTATACAATGTATTAATTTCTGCAAAAGATTAGATATTAATAAAACACTTAAATTGCAAAATGCATTTGTTTTTTTGCAAATGATTTGTGAAATTTACTAACATTATTTATACCAATGCGTTCATATCCATATTTCTTTAGGATAAGTTTAATTGGAACACAATTATGTTCTATCTTGATTTGGGATGTTAAAATATGGTCAAAATTATAACTTGTTTCTGTTAAAGATACAATAGTTGAAGACCATGGAACTATAGCTTTTTTTAGCACCTCTAATGTTTGTTGTAATTTAGTCTGTAATTAGACATACAAATATCTTAACATACAAATATCTTTAATTTTATACATACATATATACCTCTATATTCTGAATTAAATCAATAATAAGAACAATTTTTTTCTCCCATGGAGCTTCTTCACCTGACCACCAACTTCTAGAATTCCTTAGANTAGTAATTAGACATACCTTGACATACAAATATCTTTAATTTTATACATACATATATACCTCTATATTCTGAATTAAATCAATAATAAGAACAATTTTTTTCTCCCATGGAGCTTCTTCACCTGACCACCAACTTCTAGAATTCCTTAGAGTTCTCTGTATAAATATAATTTTCATTAATATTCAACATTTGATTAATTTTAATTCAAGCATACCTGTACATACGACGAAAACACATAATCATTTTGTAAAGAATTATTTAACATGTATTGTTTTAAAAACGTATTTACAAATTCTCGAAGTATATCTACGTGTATTTTATCCAATAATATATATGATACTTCCAAAGGGTCTTCAATATACGAATTAAGAGAGATTGTTAATCTATAATTTTTATTAATTACATTATTTTGATAAACATATCATTCGAAATAATTTAAAAAATTTAGAAGTTTATAATATTACCTATAATTAACTTTAAGTTTTTGAATATCAGACATAGCTTGTATTAAAAAAACAAGCTGTTTTAAATTAGAGTCTTTGTTTAGATATTCTTGCTGAAGATATAAAGAATGATGGTTTTCTTCAAATTTCAATAACTTTATAAACTTTTTTGTAAAATCAATTCCAATCTGAGGCCATTCTGAACGATGAGATTGTTCAAATGATTTAATTTTTTTACTACCCCAAAGAATTATTTCACACATCACATTAGGAATAAATGACAATAAACTCGGAATAAAATGTGATAACCATGACCAAAGAGCAATTAATGATATGTTCTCGGGAAGAATTGTAAATATATCTTTTACAATTTCTATAGATACATGTTTTATTAAATCTGGAAGATGTCTTGTCCAAATTAAAGTAGCTGCTTCCATTTCACCCTATAATTAAAAAAATATATAATAATAAAAAGAATTTAACCAGTTTCATTAAATTAATTTAATAGATTTTAGCTATTAATTATACTTTACCAAACTCAAATATGTTTTATATTCTTCCATTAAATTTGCCCGTGAAAATCTAATCCATTCATTCATAATATCTTCATCATAATATTCTACATTTTTCTGATAACCCCAAATCATATGAAAACTTTCTAGCTTATGTAGTATATTATTAGTTGAAAAAAGAAGATTTAAATATTTATCATCTTTCTAAAATTAATAATATAAATATCATTAATATGGAACATAGAAAAATTAATACAAATATTACCAATTAAAAATTATTTACAGCAGCATATTCTATTACTCTTGAACGTGCATATAAATTAATTTTTTTCATTTGTTTATATTCTGATATAAGTGCTTTGTTACAACATTCTACCACATATTGCACATCTTTTATTTTGTCAAATATATTAAAAAGCACATCTAATTGAACAGGACTAAAATTTTTTTTTGTCCAGGGTCCAAATTGTGACAGAAGCAATGTAACTTTTGCACAATAAATAGGATCCGTAGATAAATTATATTTATTTGCAAAAGCTTCAGCTGCATCAAATTGTTTTTTTCTAACTAAACGTTGCAGTTGATATTCAGGGAGACTTTCTGATATAGTTTTCACTCTAATTGTATCTATATATTCATCCTTATTAGAACCATTAATTCCTTCCAAATATAAAATTACTTCATCATAAGGATCCATAATTTCAATGAGATATGTTGTAATTGATACATTTATTTTAAATTTTTCTTGGAAATCTGAATAAAATGAAATAATAAAATATAAATGAAAAGATATAGTATGATCATATAACTATGTACATAAAATTAATGTCTTGTACCTGGGTAAGAGACCATATGTAATGTACGTGTAATACAATTAGTATCACATGTTAACATAAGGATTTGACACAAATTATTATTATTACTTTCAATAATTGCAAAATCTAACACAGATTTAGAATATACTTTTACAGCAAGTAAAGTTTGAGGACATATTACACTTAGGATATAATCTGTACGTAAACATAACATTGCACTAAAATGATCAAAATTAATATCTTCTGTTAGATTCTGTTACAATTTAAGAATTATTTAACAAGTAATGGTCATATAGTGATAAATACTTACATATAATTCTTAAAAAATTTAACTTTAGTATAATTATAATTAAACATACTAAAATTAATATATTGTTTACTGGGCCACATAAATAACATATTTGAGCATAACATAGCTATTGATATTTCCTTAGTTATCACACTTGAGGTAGCATATATTACCTATGGAATTCATAATATTGAAAATATCATAATAGATTCTAGTCAAAGAATCTATTCAAAACATATTTTTATACATATACATGCAGGCATAATTTACCTCATCATTAAAAAATCCTTCAAATAATTGTGTACATTTAATTTCTTTTGTTACCTCTTTTAATATATCATTAACATTAATTTCATTTGCAAGAGTAGACTGAATGAGTTTAGTATTAAACTGTGATATTCTGAAACATGAATATGAATTATAATATAAATTTTATAATAATTAAATTTTGTAGATTATTATTCACCTGTAAACAGCTCCATTTTTTGTGGCAAGATATATATTAATATATTGATCAGGTTCATTTTGTAGAAATATTGTTGTTATTTTATCTTCAGTTTTTGTAATATTTCTACATATGAAAATGAGTAATTTTATAAATGATATAATTTATTATATTATACATAGTATTTATTTGTATATACTTACTTTGTGAAAGTTATTTGTCCTTTATTTAATAAATGAAGACAATACAATGTTCCATTTGATAAAACGACAAATAAAAATATACCATCATGAGAAATACAGTAACATGTTATTAATAATTCGAAACTAACATTTATTAGTATTTTTTCACATGTTTCATTTTCAAATATAGTGATTGATTTATCAATTGCTATACAAACTCTTGAATATTGTATAGATGCTAAAATATTTGGTTCGCTTGATACCTTATAAATATAAAGAAAAACATAAAAAATATAATTTATTCATTTATTTCAAATACTATTTGTAAATTTAATTTTTTATAAAAAAAAAAATTTACAGATATACTGAAAAATTATTTATTTATAACATGCTGAATAATAAAACACAGTTATTAAATTAATAAATAATGTACAAAAAAAATAGCAAAAAATATTTTATAATGTTACATTTGAAAACATTTAAAAAAAAAGTTGCGGTGGTTAAATTTCAATTTATTTCACTAAATTTTTTACAATTAAAATAAAGTTAATATTAAATACCTTCTCGTTCGATTGTATTGTTGCTGTAGTACAAGTTTCATATAAAGAGCCATTATTTTCTGCTATCGCTCTTGCCCCGAAATTTACAGTTTCTTCTTCTTTATCAAATCCTGAAACCACTTTATTCCACGACGCCATTTTACCCGCCAAATATTTATGAAATGCATTAACATCAACAAGCGACCTCTGTGAGATTAAGAAATTTATTAAATATACTGAAGTAAGGTTATAACTTTAAAAAATTTCCTATAAAAAAATAACAACTGTCAAAGACAAATATTAATTTATTCTGATTCTAAATTAATGTTTAAATATTTTCCATTTATATACTGTAAATAATTTCCAAAAAAAAATTATTATTTTTCTTTAAATTTTTTGAAAATGAACATTTTAAAAGCAGAAATAATGAAGAAAAGGAAACAATTGGAAGAAAGCAATATATTGGTAATATTCTGCAGTTAATAATATGCATAATCTAGACTTTAAAAATTGTTGTTTTATTTTATTGTTTCACAACTGAGTTAATGTTACAGCAAAATAACAGAAAATATTTTAGAAGAAGTGAATTGATAGCAAAGGATCAAGAAGTGAAAGAAATACAAGAAAATAATGATGAAGACGTTAAAGTTAATATAGCTCAACAAGAAGAAGACTCTATAACTGATGGTAGTTCTGAACATTTAACATTACCTAGGCATGAAGTGATTAAAAGATTACGTGAAAGAGGCGAACCTATATTACTATTTGGAGAATCAGAAATAGAAGCATTTAAACGGTTAAGGAAATGTGAAATTCTTGAACCTGAAGTAAATAAAGTAAGTACTAACCATGAAAAACTGTTTCAAAGAATGTACATATTTTTGATTTATATAATTCATTTTAAATTAAAGGGTTTTAGAAATGATTTTCAAGAAGCCATGGAACAAGTAGATCAAGCATATCTAAATGAGATACTAGCTTCTTCTAAACCTCAAAATCGCGATGGGAAAGGAGATGTGAATGTGCCAGATGAAGGAGTAACTTACGAAGATTTGCAAAAAATGTCTGTAAAATTAAACAAGGGTGACAGAGATTTTGACTTAAATGTCATTACACAATTTATACAATTCCTAGTGCAAATGTGGGGCAATCAATTAAATAGCAGGAGTACTGCTGAAAAAATGAGTACCAGAGGAAAAATGGCTAGTGCTACTTATGCCCAAACAAGAGAATATTTGAAGCCTCTTCTTAGGAAATTAAAAAACAGATCTCTGCCAGAAGATATTACCGATAGTTTAACCGATATTGTAAAACATTTACTTGAACGTAATTATATATTGGTAACTATGATTATTAATAAATTAAACAATTTTGATATAGTATATTTGTTACAAATAATTTATTTGTCAGGCAAGTGATGCGTATTTGCAAATGGCAATTGGAAATTCTCCATGGCCTATTGGAGTAACTATGGTAGGTATTCATGCTCGTACAGGAAGAGAAAAAATTTTCTCGAAGAATGTGGCGCATGTAATGAATGATGAAACCCAAAGAAAATATATTCAAGCATTAAAAAGGCTAATGACTAAATGTCAAGAGTATTATCCTACAGATCCTTCCCGTTGTGTAGAATATTCAAAAACATAATTACATAATTAATTTTACATATAGTATATAAGTAATTATATATTATACATGTAGAATGTAGAATAATTGTACATTATCAATATAATATTTTATTTGTTTCTTATTATCACCAGAGTAATTATAATTGTATTTATAACAATAAAACAATTTATTTTTATTTGAATATTACCCTACATTATTTTTAATTTATTTGTATTTTCTTGTATCTTTAAATATATTTTAAGTACTTTTAACAATAAATAACTTAGGAATTCATAAAAATAAGAATATTACATTACAAATAATGTGATTCTATCGTCACATTTCTTTGATATTTTATACATTTTTTTTATGTTGTTGAACTTCATTTTATTGTAGATGCTAGTTCGTTTGCTCTCTTTACTGCAGCTTCAACTGCATTTATCATAGAAGCTCTATAAATATAATTCATGGCGTTATATATTAAATTAATAATTTCATGCATTTTACCTGACTTGTCCACATTCCATAGCATGAACTCCTGTAATAGTTGTACCTCCTGGAGAACATACTTCATCTTTTAATTGACCAGGATGTCTACCTGTTTCTAACACCATTTTACCAGCTCCAACTAATACTTGTGCTGCAAATTTTGTTGCCATAGGTCTTGGAACGCCCATTTTTACAGCACCATCTGCTAATGCTTCTATAACAAGATATGCCTAAAAATCTTGTGTAATCTTAATGTTTGTCTTTAAAAAATAAGTAAATATATAATATTAAACACATATGTAATATTATTTACATAAGCAGGACCAGATCCTGAAAGACCACTTATAGCATTTATAAGAGGCTCAGGAACATTTTCAGTTACTCCAACATATGACAATAATGTTTCTATCATAGTTTCATCTTGATTTGTTGCATTCATAGAACAATATACTAGACACAACATACAATACATAAAAATACAAATAATTATACTTATTATTCATATACATTAAAGTCTTTTTACCTGTTATTCCTTCTCCAACCATCATTGGAGTATTAGGCATACATCTAATTATTCTAGGATGTGTAACAATAGACTTAAGTTTCTGAAAATATCAAATCAATTTCATAAACATAGGTTCATTCTGTTTTTATAAACATAGGTTGTTTATACTTTGAGTAATTTATACTAATAATTTTACATTAGCTAAAGACTCTAATGTAACTGCTGCAAGAACTGAAACAAATAGTTTATGTACAGCTTTGACTGTCATTGTTTCCTTAGTGCACTCAAGTGCATCATCAAGCATATGAGGCTTCATTGCTAAAAATATAATTTCACAATTATCTACTACTTCTCCATTTTTCAAAGTGGCATGAGCACCTAGGTCGTTCCAAAATCCTAGAGTTTTAGTTGTACGAGCAGAAACCCATACATTGTTTGGATTTAAAATACCTATAACAAAAAATGAACTGTATTATTACAAAATAATTGTAATTAACTATTAATCTTGTAACTACTGCTATAAAATTTTATTACCTTTATGAATTAGACCAGCACCAATAGCACTTGCCATATTTCCACCACCAATGAAACCAACTTTAGTTAACGAAAAATAATTTTTATCCATGATTATTAGGAAATGTATTTTATAATTAATTTAAATGCAATCAATCTATGTATTACTTATAATTAAATATGTGAAATGTGTCTTTTTTGTAGCAAGTAAAGTATAATTATTCCGTTTTCAAAATATGTATACTGTGTTATAATTACAAGAAATAAATTATAGAACAAGATTTTTAAATTTATTTTTTATTAAATATATTAAATATATTCTATTTGCCGTTCAAGATTGAATTTCTTTTTTATGTTTATCTTTCAAAGATATTTTTTGAATACATTTTTAAATAAGCGATTAGAAAAAGAGAAATATGGAACGTCACGAAGTATGAAAAGAATGTAGAAAGAGACTGAGAAAAGAAATAAATAGTTTGATAGATATAATTTCGAAAATATCGATTTAAAATGATTGAAAATGTCAATTTAAAAAATTCGTTTATATCTTCTATCAATATAAGTTATGATTGAATATATTTGACTTTATGTTAATTTAATTTGTTTACATAATGAATATTATCGCATTGAGTGATATTTCATCATTTAGCAGTATTTTATATGCATTTGTAAAAAATATACGAATTATCATTTATAATTAATCAGTTAATTGTAATTGAATTTATAACAATATTTATATTTTAGATGACAATAATTATATAAAGTCGCGTTCATTATATTGACTATACATGTGTAATTAATTAGTGCATTTGACATACAATGTTTGTTAACGGTTATTGTTATTACATTTAGGTGTATTTCTTAAATATAGAAATGTACAATACAACATGACATAAATTGATCTCCAAATACAATATAGAATAGATTTTTATTATAATGGGTAATTGTATACGAAGTATAATACAAAGGTTACAAAAGAAGAAATGCTCCGAAAAGTAATGAATTGATGTGTTAGGATACTTATATTGGAAAAATATGTATTTAATAATTCCATGATTTTTAGGACTATTATTTTGCTTATTGTGGGCCTTGATAATGCAGGAAAAACTTCGATTTTAAACTGCATCAGTGGAGGTACATATATTTTATTTAAGAAAATATTTATNGGTACATATATTTTATTTAAGAAAATATTTATTTTATTTTTACTGACAATTGTAGTTGACTTTTTAAATTTTTATTGTATTGGTTGCAACATTACATTATATATGCATAGTCGTACTTTTTTAACTAATTATAAAAATAATATATCATTTCCTTTGTTAGATTCAAATAAAACTACATTACCTACAATGGGATTTCATGTAGTATCTTTAAAATATAAATCATACACTGTAAAAATTTATGATATTGGTGGTAGCTCTCAAATCAGATCCTTATGGCCAAAATATTATAATGGTGTAAGTAATATTTTTGTTAACATTTTTGTTAGCATCCTAATTAAGACTAAGATAATCCTTTCATTTTTATTCTTAGTATTTAAAATTTGTCGTTCCATTTCTCATCTTTTAGATACACGGCCTTATATATGTAGTGGATGCTAGTGATATTTCCCGCTTTACAGAAAATAAAGTTGTATTTGGTGAATTAATTTCACATGAATATATTTCGGGGAAACCATTGTTGTTGTAAGGAAATTAAACGTATTGCTTATACTTGCATTGTTGCTCATGCACAGAGTACTATTTGTAGATATAATATGCACCACTTAAGTACATAAAAGATACATGTACATAATATATACTTACATAAGAAAATTTTCATGTATATATCTTCATTATAATACTTCATATTAGGCTTGCAAACAAACAGGATATAAATGGAGCTATTGATGAATTAGATCTTGTTGAAAATTTGGATATAGAACATGCTGCTAATACTATGAAATGTCCTACAAGAGTAGAAATATGTTCTTGTACTTGGAAAGATCAGTCAAAGGATAATACTATAGGTATTAAAAATGGATACAAGTATGTAATTAACTTTTTAATTAACTCTATGTTGATTTTAAAAATGTTTAGTTTT
>NIPQ01101839.1:0-18284 GCA_002806875.1 Lepidotrigona ventralis hoosana
CTTTTTCTTGAAAATTATTTATAAGTTCGTTCATTATTCCATTAACAGAATAATGAAATTTGATTGTTCTTTACAAACGAGTTAAGTAATCCTGTCTTTAAGTTTCTTTTCCTTTTGTGAAAAAGTTGTCAACACGTATGTAATGTATGTACTTCTATGTTCTTTGAATTATATGATCATTACTTGTAAAGAATATCTTTTTTGCGTTGAAACGATCAACAATTCAATGTCAGTAGTGCAGTGAATATTTCAATAAACTTCAATAATTTCTGTAATAGTGAATGATTCTTTTTATTTTAAATATCGTACGTCATATTTTCAACATCTATATAGTATTCATATTTTTTTCTATCTGCTACTATGAGTAACATTTGCTTTCCTCAGTATACTCAAAAATGTAACACCAAGAGGCAAACGAATTTATTATACAATCTAATATAATTTATTCTATTTTATTGCTCTAGATACAAAAATACTGTGCAGGTAGATGAATTTTTAATTTTTGGACGATAAATTTGGATATGTTGAAAAAAACTATATTTTTTCCTCGATAAAAAAGTTATAAATTGTTGCGAGTGTAGAATTATTGTAATGATTGAATATTTGGTATTACTATATCACATATCAACAAGCACATTTAAAAGCTAGATCATTATAATGATTGAAATCGAAAGTGTCTGGAAATTCTATCCACCTTTGAAATTTATCAAACTGGATAAATCCAATCTCTAGCTATCTCGTCGCCAGAAAGTTTTGGTCGCCGTTCGAAACTTCGAAACAAATTCTCCTCTTGATACTTTCGAAGAATATTCAATTCGTTAAACCGTGAGCTGAGCACAGCGTATAACCGGTCGTGAGATAAGGGGTTGGCTCAGGTGATGAGAAGCCATACATTAAGGGAATAAATGGAGCGCAATTTGTAAATTTATGGTAACACAATGCCACGCACACTCTAAAAAATACATACAAAATTTTTCGGAGTACACTCGTGGGTCCTATATCGCCCCTCCGTTTAAACTTAGGCCGCTCTTCTATACATTATCCATCCCTCTACGCGAGGAATCCACTCTCTCGCAGGGCAAGGCACAATTTTCTTAAACCCTAATACGTTACTCCGCGGCTGCTGAAGAAAGAAACGCTTTGAATTGGATAACGAAGTTAATGCCAGTCGTATGCATAATGCAACATTTCTCCAGCTGCATTAGAAAGCATTATCCCGTTTTATAAATTGAAATTCGCCGAATAAGTCTGAGAACCGGCGGGCGAAAAATGTGTTATAAAATGTCGTTTTCGCGGAAATTGGAAGATATATTAGATGTTAGATATTAGAAGATATATATAAAAATCCTGGAATTTCTGATTTGCTTTTTTTTTTTACGTAAGGTGTTTAAAAGGAGTCAATGTAAAATCAAACAATATTCAGGGTTTCTAACAAGATTGTTAAAAACTTTGATTTAGATCTTTTTAATAATGTCATATTATTTCCTTTGGCTTTTCGTTGTTCCATTTGTTATTTTGTGTTACTTTACGTTACTGTCATCAATCTTTTTTATGTAGTTAAATAAATAAAGAAGATAGAATAAAACTTATCCAGTTTAAAGTTGAAAACTCTAAGTTGTTAAAGCTCGATCGTCCTTAAACTTTGAACAATCGTCCGATACAGAAATATTAAAGGTTGGAAATATCCTCCGAAGACGCTTATCAGCCTCAAAAAGTATGAAACATTTTTCAAACGTCATCGTGCTAGATGCATCATATATAATCTTGCCACATTCTGAGCTCTATTGGGATAGTCGATTGCGTTCGAACACCTTTCTTTCGAACTGAATTCACAACGTCAACCATGGGCCATTATAATTTATATATTCATACGGGACATGGTGATCGATTGGACAGTAATGAGATCTCTCGACTCTTGTTACCTATTTAAAAAATCCTCTCTTGAACGCTTATCGTCCGAAAATTAAAAAAAAAAAACGTATAATTTACGATCTCCTACGGTTCTTAAAATTCTTAAAATTCAACGGACCTGCGTACGATGACAGGAGTTTCTTGGAAATTTCGGAGGCAATTCACGGCTACGCGATCGAAGCAGTTGGATAATTGAGCTGGCGAGTGTCATTCTACGCGAGTTTCGGGGTTAATACGTTGGGACACGACAGTGTTGCGGGGTCGGCAACCTGCGACACGCGAGCCGATTTTGTACGGTTTCTCCCGCGAACGTGAAACAGAGAGAAAGAGAGAGGGCGAGAGGGAGGGAAAAGATAAAATGGCAGTGAAACAAGAACAGGATGAAATCGCGATTCGCGGGATTGTTTCGTAATGCCCCTGTCCTGGTTGAAAGGTGGCCGACACACGCGTCGACTCGCGTGCGAGCGTGTAATTTCGCGCGGACATCCGCGTTGAAAATGTACCAACGAGTGTGATGTCCGCGATGACACGCACCTAACGAAGTATTATTGGTGGATTTGTTATAAAAACCATGTTCTCCTTTATGGTATTATTCCACGTGGATTAGCCGCTGCACGAATTGGTATTTATAGAAGATACAGCGAGATTATGAAATCAACAGAGTAGAAAACTGTGTAATAAATGTCTTTATTGTCAGATAGATAGCTGAAACGAATTCATAACCTGACTTCACATTTATTCAGCAGTTCGTCGACATGATATATTTTCTACCGAATGCGAATCAGTGGATCGTTTTTAATCAATGTTTGATTGACTGATCTGTTAATGATATTAAATAAATTGAATCTACCGTTCTTTTTTTCTTTATAAATTCTTTAAAAAATGTTGCGAATTCTTTTATTGAATTAAGCTTTTGAGAAAATGGATCAATTGGTAATTACCAATATTGATTGTTAATTTTTATGAGTTAGGGAAAGTACGACATTAATATGTATCTGTTATTTAACTATGACTTAGCTATTCCTCCACTAATGATTATATTTATGTATATCGTACAAATCAACTGATATATTATTGGTTTAATTATTTCAGTTAACGGTACTAAAGGAAGAGAATTACCGTAATTGGAACGGTAAAGCTTGATTTACATGTTATTTCCAATATCGTTCACAGATAGGGATGCAATACATTTCAGATATTAGAGCAATATTCAGCATAACACATCAGTTATAAACAATATTACCAAAGTTGTAATTAAATGAATTATCCTGTAATATATTTTAATTAGTTGCTTTATATAATTATATTAGTAAAATTCTATTTCTCAATTATTTGAACGCATACTATCATACAAAAGCATTTGGACAATTCGAAATTATTGTAAATACACGATTATAAAATACACAATTCAAATGAATTCTTTCGAATTTAACTGTAACGTAGAATAGTATTAATTATTATAAATAAAAAAAGCAATAATTGAAAGTGGCTGAAGATTAATTTTGCGAAGACAGACCTTAGTTATAATAAATATCTTCAAGTATATCTATTTAGTACTGAGATATTACAAGGTTTGAAATTCATTTTTGGTTGCATTCAAAAATTTTACGGGGTATTAGCTATTTATTAGAAATGAATATCAAATTTGAATATTCCTTGTTTCACGTTAAATTTAGAACAGCATTAGAAATACAAAGAAATCAATTTAAACATCGATATAATGATTCCAATATCGATGTTACGTAAAACACAGAAAAAATACCTCTATTATAATAAGATGTTGAAAATTAATAGTAGAAGAATGCTCATTAACTATCGAAACAAGAATATCCACCTTTTGATAGAATATGACAGATGTCCAATTATTTGTACGATAGTATACACTTCGCTCTTGCTTACCTTAGTACATTGTCGATAAAATTAAATTTAGATCTAATAATTCAAGAATAACAAAAAAAGTGTCATCAATAAGGAAGTATCAAACTTCAAAGTATCAAACTTCGAACTTCAAACTCTAATAAGATTCGGCGATTCCAATCGATAGAATCGCACCGACTTCGCAAACTCACCGAGTCAAGCAATTTTGAAATTACTTGGACGAAGTTCCGACTCCTTTCAAACGATCCTCCCTGCCTTCTCTCATAAGCCAAGTGTTGTGTAATTAATCGTCCCCGTTCGTCGAACACAGGCAGCCATCTTTCTTTTCCTCGTCACGATACTAGTCTGCTTCTCGAAAAAGATATTTCGTGTTATTTGTATGCATCGATCTCGATGCGCGATAAATAGTCGCATTAATAATCGCATAATCGACGCTCGAGCGCCACGTCTCGGGCGAAAAATTAATGCGTGGCCCTCGCGTGCTCTGGCAATCGACGAACGATCTTTGAACGTCGAGTCGCGTTTCCCGCGTCAGTTACTCCGTTGACGTTCAAATCGGGTAACACTGGCTTTATAGAATTCTTAATTTTATTGCTAGATTGATATAAATCGCGTCGAACGAATTGGTTGATTGTATGGTGTGAGAGAGATTGGACGAGGCTGGAATTTTGATTGTCTGAATGGAGAGTGTTTGAGGTTATGGTATGAATGAGTGCGCAGCCCATTTTTTGAAATTTCGTTGCAGAAAGCAAAAGTGAGTACGTAATTAAATTGTTGGTGTGTTATTATTTAATCATCGAGTATAATCATTATAGTTATACTTGATATTTTACCAAAGAGAAATTTGCCTATGATTGAATGTTACTACCATAGTGTTGTCAATGATTTAAAACCTTTGTAAGGGGTGATCTCTTCACAGATTCTCTAAGAATTTAGGAAAATGATCATGAAGAAGAAGAAATTAGTCATTAATAATATTATGAAATTTGTCTGTCATATAATGTTAATATAATATTAATAACAGATCTAAGGTTTAACCTTATCTATCGCAGATACCTAATGTTGCCTTTTTTTGAGTTAAAATGGAAATTATACAAGAAAATGACAATTATATATTATAGTTAGAAGACGAAAGTAATTAGTTATTACTCATTTATAATATAAATATAATGTTCATGGTAGGTTTAAGTTTTAAACTATTCACAGATGAATTTTTTAAGAGTTATAAAAAGAAATAGAATACAGAATGATAAGACTAGAAAAAGAAACTAGTCAGTTAATATTTTATGAAATAGAAATTTGTGTATAATACAGTTTGTCAAACAATGTTAATGTAATGTTCAAGTTTTTTAAGAGTCAGGAAAAGAAATTAAATTCTTCTTTCAAGAAAATGGTAATACTAGAAAAAAAATTGATCAGTTGATACTTTATGAAACAAAAATTTGTTTATAGTACAATATTAATGATATGGTGTGATGTAGTATGATGATAAGAATAGTATACTATCATAATATAATGATAAGAGTATAATGTTAATGATAGATTTAAATTTTAGCCTGTTGTAGATGAATTTTTTAACAATTAGAAAAAGAAATTAAATATTTAAGAAAATAATAATGCTAGACACTTTAAAGAAAATTATTATTATTATTCTCTTTCATTGAGGTTACTTTTAACCTCAACAATGTGAAGTTGAGATCATAGTCGTATATAAAGGAGAAGAGAATGATACAAAGTTTTAGTTTGCAAACTTCTTAATGGTCACTTAATCTGAATTGCTGCTTGGCATGTTAAATGCTGTAGTCAGGTTGTAACAAACTTTGACGCGAAGAATGCAAGAGAGGGATTACTAGGTGACAAAGGTGTGCATATGTGTGTATACGTAGGATACGAGCGACAAAGCATGTACATAATTCCTAATGCGTTGAGCTGACATGACGTGCACGTGTCTCAGAATGTGAATGTGCACGGAGGAAACGTCTCAGAGACTGTAGGGTAACTCGTAACGTTGCTAATACATAATACCGAGCATGAGTCACCTAATGTCGCCGTCTTCGTGTCATCCCATAGAACACGAGCTCTCCTGCCGAATTATAGTTCCGAAATTTTCGATTTAACGATCTTCGACTAATAATATATCTCAAAATACTCGGGGAAAAAATTGTTTGGTGATTGCAAATTATTCTAAAATTACAAGATTGAAAGTTGGGGGTCCGTTGCAATTACGTCTTTGATCGAATGATTTTGAATTGGGAACAGTAATGATTCTAGAGCTAGTTATAACAGAAAAGAAATAATTTAGAGACTGTAATTTATTCTAGAAACATGAAATCTAGATTCAGGGATTTATTCTTCAGATCCAAGATAATTTGAAATTCTTGAATCTAAAGTTTCTTGAAAGGATGTTAAAAGTTTCACGAAGATCTCAGACTTCATTTCTATTGCTGAAGCTAAATAGGGCTTCTCTGCTATTATTGACATAGATATACATTCTTTTCATTCAATTGCAGGATTGATTGTTCAATGTTTGAAGTCGCTCGAATAATTACTCTCTCAGTATATTAAGAACTCTAGGATACAAATATCTATAAAGTTTTTCAACTATAAAAGTTTCTGTACAACCAAGCTTCATCGCCAAAACCACAGCCATTAGTCTTCAATGTTTTACCTCTCATTTATCATCTGCATACCAACAACTCCTGCGAGCTCCATTCCATCGAACTAATCATTCCTCTTGTTCAAGAGTGCCGCTAATTATCCTGATATCACTGTCGAGAAAACGAACTGCTTTATCTTCAAGTTCTCACCATCCACTGGATGTCCAACTCGACCAGAAGAGATGGCTACTTAACGCTGCAGATAACAGCTCCGACAGTCTCACGAACCAACTATTCTTCTTCTTTCGCTTCCTCTTTCTCAAACCTGAACTCCCCATCGTTAAGTCCATCACTATCCGAAAGATTATCTCTCGAAATCAATTTTCTCCATCCCGTCCTCCTTCCGAGGAGGGCTTAATCACTTAATCATGCTCGATTCTTTTTGAACCGGCCAAGAAATAATAGGGTCGATCTGTTCCCTGGGACCGCTGGTCCAGTCCATTTCATAGATGTTATATGCAGTGTCTGATCATCGAATTTCTCATTTTTCTCACAAAATTAGTATTCGACTACCATTCGACGACTTTCATTAATTACTAATTAATGTAATATACAAATGCTTTTTTCTTACATTTTCTCCAATTTGTTCCATACTACCTGCAGTATCAAGAAATGTTACAAAATTTCATTATTCAGAAACGTTAATCAATATTATTTTTAGTTTACTAGAGGATTCAAGGACAGTCTAAAGAAATAGAGCTCCTAATTTTAGAAATAAAACATAACTTCATTTTCTCAATAAAGCTATTTTCTTCTCTTTATTCCATCTTAAAAGATCCTCGCGTACGTGCAACGGCCAACGAAAACCAATGCTTTCGTAGCTCCAGTTCGATGTTCACTATGGGGCCTATGTATAATCTTGCGGCAGCTTTGACCGTGCTCGTGCATTATTACATTCAGCGCGTGTTCCAGCGTGGATGGCGGGGTTCATTATCGCGTTTCGTGGAAATTCCGCGAAATCGGCTGCCGAAATGGATTACGCGGGCTTTTCGACTTTGTTAGGCAGATCGATTCGCGGGTTTCATTTAATGATCGAGTCTCCACTCCGCTCGTTGACCTCTCTCTGCTAGCTATGTCCTGGTCGGATGAAATAACGATAAGCAGCGGTCGGGATTAATTAAAAAGTTAATCCGTTGGGTGGCGTACGGGCATAAATCCACTGGCTACAGATGGAAAAAATAACTGTGAGAAGCGTCACGTGCGATACATGTACGCGAGACAATGGCATTTCGTATTTTTTCGTCCGCTAGTGGATTAGCGGATTATCGAATGTGATTTCGCTGAAGAGATTCTAAATCGTGTCCGAATCGCGTTTTTCGATCGGACCTTTCGTTTTTGATGGATTGTGCTCGAAGCTAGTGAACTGGCTAACGATTTTTTTTTGGCAGTAGGAGGATGGGGAAAGTTGTCGTTTTTGTGCATTTATATTCACATGTCGTGTTAACGAGAATTTTTAAGCATCTACGTATTTGATATTTTCTGTGACAGAAATTAAACATGGATATCTGTTATTTTATGATTGTTTTTGAAAGGTAGAATCCTTCTATGTCCGATCTATGATTGTAACGAAGGAAGGTTGACGCTGATTAGGAACATTGGAATTACTAAAAACTTTCAATTAGCACTACTGATCTTAGGAACTCGATGATGAATATTTTACGGGTTAATAAAAGTTCCTGGCCAAACTTTCTCTCGGTTAAGTTTATATTGACTTTATTTAAGGCTAAAGTTCGGCGAAAGTTTCTTCGTGCACTATGTAACTAACTTTGGTAATTTTTCGATTTTCCGACTAAATTTTGACAAAAGGTTGTATTGTACTAAATGTAATTGGTAAATTACTTTCAAACATTTTCTTTTATTAATTACACAATACGAAATTGAAATCAACTTTACTAAAGAAAAGTACTTGTTAAAGTGAGATTTCGGCAAATGTACAAGCCAACTAACACAAATGGAATGGACAATGAGCAGAATCGGAAGTTACGCGATGTTAGTAATAATTAAAAATTCATCAGTGACGTAGTACGGTTTCGTAATTAGGAGCCGACTTGCGCCAAAAACCGAGAACTCGTTAATTTACATAATTTAACTGAAATGTGCATTATTTCCCGAATAATTAGCCGGGATATCAAAGGGAGACGAGGATCGTGTCGTCGCGCGGCCGCAACGACGTGGCCCGAACGTCGAATCAATGTTATTATTATTTTAAACGATTATTAAAACGATAGAGTCCCCCCCTCCCTCGTCCCAATTGATTGGAATTTCACACACAGCTCGATCGAAAAGTAACGCGTTAACGAGTACGGCCAGGTGGTAATTAACAGACTCTCGATACAACGCGAACGTGATCGTCATATTTGACGTTCCTTATCCAATTTAATATTCCCGGTCGAGTGTAATCGGTCGTGTCCATTTCACGATGTGGCGTGGTGTGGTGGAGGGGGGAGGGGGAGGGGCTTTCATCCTGTCCGCGAGGAGTCGCGTCGAGCAACGAATAAAGAGGGTGAATTAACGAGAGACGAATGAAAAAGCGAGCAAACAAAACTTTTCACCTGGGTCGAGGTTACCGGGATCGATTCATCCAGGTTCGCTGTTTGTCCACCACGGCGGCGGCCCGGCTGTGTGTAATTAACGAGAGCGAAAATTACCATAATCAGTTTGCCTCCTCGTGTAAACGTACCGGGGAAATAACGCGAGATTGTTTAACCCGATAAAGTATCTCTGGCGAGCGTAAATTGAAGATGACGGGAAGCTTCGCGGGCAATCACGATCGTTTAAACAATTTAACGGCGCGTTATAAATAAATGATATACACGCGCGATGCGGTTGCTTCAACGCGCGTCGTCGTTAACGTCGGCGAGTGAAAATCGAATTGGACACCTGGCTCATTCCGTGTTCCATGAAGTTGAGTGACGAAGGCATTGAGAACTGGCCAGAGGACTTGTTGCGAGCTTAAAGCGGCATTTGAACAAAATGTATAATTGAAGGATGCACGATGATAAATAGAATAAACAATGAGTCTCTCGCCGTGTGCAAAAATGGAACGGGAGCATGCTTCATCTCATATTTAATAAAGAAGACACCGGGCTTTAAAATTGGCTAGGAAACTTGTTGAAATAAAAAAGCTCGAACGTATAATCAAAGGACATAAAGTGATACACTGAATAAATGATAAGTTTCTCTCTAGGTGAGTGAAAATAGGAATTATCTGCTTCGCGTTTGATGGAAAGAAGAAAAAAAAAAAAGTAAAAAAAACATCGTGTTAAAATCGGCTGGAAAAAATTTTGTTTTTGTTCGAACAAAAGAGCTCGATGTATTTTTCAACAAATGCGCCCGATCGATCGGTTATACGAAATGACAAACGGAATAAATAATAAGCGAGTGAAAATCGAATCACAGCGTGAGAAGAAAAATCACGATTGCCGATCAAGCGCATTGGGAATTTTTTTTTGTTTTCGCTGAAGTGAATTAATCGAAACGCGTGGCAGAGAGTGGTGGGAATGGTTTGACGCGTTTTCAGGCTGCGTAAGAGATGCAATTATCAGCGACATACACTGGCCGTGGCGTTTCCCCCACGTAGATTCGTTCCGGAAATGACACTGACCGTGCCTCGTTTCCTTCCTTCCTTCCTTCCTACCTTCGTGTGCCACCGCATATCGCGCTTGTAAATTCGATCGGGTATTAACACGGACGTTCTGATTACGATTTTATTATACAACTACAACGTATTGTGGCGTCAATGGAAATTTCGACTATTTCGCAATTATACAATCACGATTGGTTACCATTGGCATCGTTTCATGCCGGCATTATTATTATTATTTGTAATGAGAGACGGATAATGGCAAAATTGCATGGCTCTTATGCACGCATGATCACGAGTGACAGATGTTTATCAAAGTATGGATGAATCTGTAATCATTCGGGTGATTCGAATAAAATATGAGTACGAATGAATATCCTAAGTATATACGCGGATAGCTCCCGTACAATCGGGAATCGATAATGGCGTCCCATGATCCTCGGTATAATAAATTCATTCGCTTTTCATCATGTTGTTGGTATATCTACGTATCAGAGAAATGCTTTATGACAACATAAATAATTTTAAGTATCGGCGATTAAAGCGTAAAATTTCCCTCAGAGATATTAAAATAAAAAAAAAAAAAGAGATGGAAAACTTTATTGTATACAAGCTTTTATGTATTACGTTTAAAATCATTTAAATCTCATCGTTAAAAGGACAGTGTTTTGCATCTATAGAATTTTTAACGAAAATTATAAATTAATCATTTCGAGCAGCTTGGTAGTTTCGGTATTAAAAATGGCAACAGAATAGAAGTTTCGCTTGCCAAAAGTTGCAAATGTATTTAGGCTTCGATCTTAAAAACTGTGTCGAGTTGAAAAGATTCGAAGTATTTGTCGAAAAGAAAGCTTTAGAAAATTGACACGACGAAGTTAATATTTTCATTATTTTATACGACTCTAACCTCGTGAAATTTCTCAATGATCGTATCATCATTCCCTCTATTGCACCCTTTTTTATTATATAGTCTCAACTCCAATTAAGTTTCGTACAGGCTTCAGACGAATAGCACGCTGAAATGGAAAATTATTGCGACGAAGTATCATTCGTCTGGAATTTTCGACGATCATTAGTTCGATGAAGGGACAGTGATTACAAGTGGTTTTTCTTTTTTTTTCTTTTCCTTTTTGTCCGGTGAATGATCCCTCTCGAGAACGAGCACGTATTAACGCGAGAGAAGTTATATCGGTCCGCGCGCGGCACTCGAAAACTTATCGAGCCGTTAATTTTACTTAAGCCCACTTGCGGGTCTCGCGTTAATTGGTAGACAAGCTTTACCATCTCTCACCGCTTTTCCACCTGATAATACCGGCTCGATCTCGATCCGCCCCGGACCGATTCGAAACTGATACCGCCCTCTGCTAATTCTATCTCTCTCTCTCTCTCTCTCTCTCTCTTTTACGCTCACTTTCTCTCTGTCTCCGTCTCTCCGTTCGACGTAATCAGTGATCGAGTGACACGCGAAACTGGAGTTGAAACGAGACTTAACGAATTGCCTCGAATGTTGGTGGAGAATCGGCCCGGAGAGATTCGACGATTCGCCCGACATTATCCCACGAAATGGTCATTATCTCATCAATTATTTCGCCGAGTACCATTCCGGCTAACGATCCTTTGTCATAGGTAAACAATTACCTCGAATGATAATGTACGAACGTGATGATATGGTTGTTTTGATAGGTAATCTGGGTTAGTTAAGTAAATTGATTATGTTAAGCTTACCCTTGTCACACGAGGCACGATTGTGAAGCAATGCCTTTCATTTTATAACCGGAAATCCGGCGAACAGTGTGAAACAATACGAGCAACGCGAAGTAACCGGTGTCATTTCGTTTTGTTCTCGACATGGGTAAAAGGAGTGAAAAGGCGACTGTACAGCGTTGGCGTGGACTGCCAAATGAGTATACAAATTCATATTTTCATTCAGCATCGGCTGAACGAACGATCGAGATCTATAATAGAGATTGATTTTTAGTAGAGATTTGTTTCGTTCGTTCAATATTACGACGAGCTGTACATTTTTACGAATTACACGGCGATCTATTTGCAACTTTTCTTTTCCCGGACGAAACCAACCCTCCGTTCGAAAAACGGAGTACAACAGTTACCGATCGATCGCGTGCGCGCGAACAAGAAACGGTAATAACGCTTGAAATCTACTTTTTCACGAGTTAATTAATGCGAAAGCGGAGTAATAACATTGGCAATTGGATGAAATATTGATACAAATACAGTTACGCTGTAACGATGAAACACGCAACAAGGTATTTTAACGTTCGCGAATTAAAAGAAAATTCCGTCTCGTTGGCGAAGAGTGTGTACGCGCGCGTGTGTGTGTGTACGTGACGTTGAATCCAAATTAACTTCACGTTCGTGGCATTAATTAAAAGAATCGCTTCCCCTCCCGTCATTCCGCCCATTTTCGAGTAACGAGTTGACATTTGCCGGTATCGATTGCAGCGTCGGTTGATTCGACGTTGTACAATGCAACAAGGGCGCGATAAATAAAATCATTTGAAGGTTGCCTCGGTGCCATTCGACAATGCGCGCGTTTAATTAGGAACACTTTTCTGATTTCGCGTAATTAAAAGCGTACACGTGGACAAAAAAGCGCTCGGCGTTCACCGCGACAGCGTGAAACCGGGAGAGAATCGGGCCGGAACCGGAAACGTGGTCGACGAGTTCGTTAACCGAATGCAATTAAAATAATTATCTTGCGTGATTCGTTGGCAATCGAGATCTGGCTGTACGTCGTGTACTTACTTCCTTCGATCTCTGCGTGTCTATATTCTTACGGCAGAAATAATAAATTACTGATTAAGTTACTGAGTATATCGTTCTATAGGCAAATACTTGTCGTCGGAAATTTTTACTGAATTTTACCACGTATGAATTTCATTATCTTTGTGTGAAGTAAGGCATTGAATTGGTCAAAATTAGTGACGAAAGTGACATAACCTAACCGTTTTAGTGCCGTAGTTCGATTTATAGCGCCATGTCGTCGTCAGTCATATCGAAGCTTCCTCTCCTAATTTAATACTTTCTTTCCAATTAAACCACTTGCATAAACAGGCAGTTTTTATTTTATCTACTTTTATTTATAGATCCACACAGTTACATCAACAACATTAAATAGCCCGTGGTACTAAAATGCTTCTCTTTTGCATCTCCTTTCAATTGTTGCTACTTTCGTTGCGAATGTGTCCGTAATATTCCTCAACGATTAATTGTTTTCGTTGTCGTGAGATTGAAAGCAGACCAAGTGTTAACCCCAAAATAACCCGAATATTTTTCTGGGCATGAAAGAGTTCTTGCAACTTGAAATCAGCAAGTGATCAACCTGAAAACGAAAAATGATTCATCTAATGATGAATAGAAGTAATTTTCAGAAATTTCATCCTTAAAGAAATATTATTATTCTGAGGTAAAAGTTGACGATCGCAATAAATAATCTTCTTGATTATTTTGTGGTATTATAGACGATTAACGATAACAAAAGTATATTTTAATTGATACCGAACCTTAGAACACTAATTTTTTATGCTGTACTGTTCCACACGAAATTTTTTCATTCTCTCTCTCTCTCTCTCTCTCTTTCTCTCACATTTTTAAAATTATGTACTATTTTTGAAATGAGGCAGGTACACGGCTATGCGTAGCATTATCCTGCAGCCCATCGTCTCTCGAGTGGCCTGGTTGTAAATTATCCTACTTGAGTTTTTTCGCCTTCCTACATTATTTAAGCCTTAAATATACCTTAAACTCTAAGGAAGATACGTAGGGATCGTCAGTTTTAGAATTAAGAAATTCCTGCCACGAAGCTGAAGTTTTAGTCTTTTTTTAAAACAATTTTGTAAATATAATGTATTCATACATCATACATATAATCGTTATGTATTATAATTATTTTGTTATCGTTTAACTCCTATTATATTTTTAAAATAATTATTTCTGGTGAACGAGTATAATGATTATAAGTAATAAAAAAACCATGTCAAAAAGTATTATTGAATAATTTCCGTTCCGAATTTAAACAAACCATCGAAAATATTCACCGAAATATATCTCACCGCGGTGCCGATACAAAAAATTTCGGGACAAACGATCCTTTAATTTATTAATTTGACAGAGTGCTCTCGCATTTATAGGAAATTTCAATTTATACCTGGGTGGACACGTACAGAAACGTCGGGTTTGTTCTTTAATTGGACCGGGTTATACAGGAAGGAAACAATTCATTCGAAAATAAAACAGAGAAAAATTACTTGGAAGTTTATTGGTTATAATTAATTCTCCGTAATTATGCCACGAATTTATTTCGCGATATTATATAATTTCTACGAGAGAGCCAAACCTTCATTTAAACACGATATAAATATGCAATTTGCAAATAGGGCAGCAGCAGAGTTAGAAGAAGTATTTAATTTTATGAATAATAAATTGCGAAATTTAATTGCGAATATCGTTCGGTTCATTAATATTCTTCGACCCATTACTAGGCAAGACTTTCCTTTTTCAAATTATCGTTAAACGGTACATTACACGTTATACGTTATAACGTTATACGATATTCGGATATCAAGCACGATAAATAATGTAATTGGTATACGTCCACGTGTTGTTTCAACCTTCGGCGATTGATAAATTGAAGGGAAAAATAAGCGCGCAAAATTACGATCGTATCTTGAATGCTTATTAATTTTTGATATTATAAAACGACTGTGTCTTGTAAATGTAAGTTTCGGTAACTCAGTTACGTATATACTCACACTCAGTTTCACAATTTAAAAAGAAAAAACAAAAAAAAAAACAATTATAAATAAAAGAAATTCTTCCTGCTTTTCTCATGAATACACAGGAGTCCACTTATAAATTTCCATTAGTTTTTCATCAACTTCGAATAATAAATAATCATAAAAAAAAAGACTAAACCTGCTGACCCCAGCGGAATACGTTGGATTTATAAAATGCAGTGTCCAAGTTGCTGGTCGCGACAGAGATGGAAATTAATTGCAGGAAATTGGGATGGTTTTATTCGAGCGAAAGAACAGGGAAACGCGTCGAGTTGACTGGCGGAATCGCCATTGAATATTGAGATAACGCCATCAGCAGCGAAGGCAGCGCATCGTCTAGCGACGTCGCTTAATGCCGGTCGAGCGAAAAGATGATAGGAGCACGTGTCGAATGCAAGAACGCGTGTTCGACAATGCCATCCAATCTCGGCCGCATACGTGATCGGCCTGGGATCGCTCGATAATTAGAGTTCATTGATCTGAGCGCGTTTGTTCCTGTCAGTTCAGAAATGTCCTTCTCTGCGAGGCTACGTTGCATTCCCTAGAATTATTATACGTCATCTTTTGTTTGGAACGATGTTACATGTCGAATCAAGTCGATATTCCATCGATCTTTTAATAGGATACGTCACGTGAAATTTCATATTTTAGGGGAAAGAGAAAAGTTTTTCACGCACGCATTATGTGCGTTACGTTCTGAAATTTCATTATGATTGTAATGAGACACGGTTGTGACAAATTTGGGAACGTACGTGTTAGTATTTAATTATTAACCAATGGTGTTCCAATGGGACTATCTTTAACACGTGTCTAACAGTAAGATGGCCATTTGAGCTGTATATCAATTTTTTCGCTAAATGTACCGTACCGTATTGTGATTTTGATATAGATTTTCATTTGACAGTTGTTCCTTTCAGTGCTAATGAAATTTCAAAGGTGTCCGGTGTAACGCGGGCAAAATGTATTCATGAAATATTTCTGTAAGTATATTCGCGATATTTTCACTGTACACCGCGTCGATGGTAGAAAAATTACATTTAAATTGAAAACGAAAAATCATCGAATCGGGTCGTTCGTCGCTTTTCATTTGACCGCTATTCAATTTAACACGCGTGTTACGCCGCTTCGAAAGCGCCGCTTTTGTTTGCGGAGATGCGAATCCACGGATTGGCAAATATTTTAAACGTCACCGAACAAAAAAGGAATCCGCTCGTAATTCAACCGGGTTAAATGTATTTAGGTACATTAGACCAAGCTTGTAATTCAGCAGTCAGGCAAATGAGGCGAATAAACAGCCGAGCGCATAACAATGGACGATCAACGCCGGGGTGAACACGGGTGGAAAATATCATCGGTAGATTAAAGAAGACAAAGAGTCCATTTTGCAGCGATACATCCAGCCAGAGCCCCGGGCTTGCCGACCCGGCGCAATGATTTATGTATTAAAAAAGAATTGGAAAATCGATCGGGGCCATTAGCGGACGCAGACTGGAAATATTATCGCGACACGTGTTGCCAGGAAAGATGCGAAAATGAAAATGTTTCCCCGCGCAAATTGATCGCCGCTCCGCTCGATTATACGCACCGCGCGCCATCCCGAGAACTTGAACGCGAAATAATTTCACGCGGACATGGCCCCGCGTTTCTGGAATACCAGCCACTCGCACGAACGCCAGTTTCACGAACGTTTCACCCTCTAAACTTCTATGACAATGGTTTTTCTTTTGCTAGATTGTTAACACTCGCTTTGCAAACTCGTTCCCGCGTACGGTGCGCGGCGGAACATTAACATTTTCTTGAAATTCTTAACAGCCATTCGAGACATTTGCGATTCTTAATTTGGTCCGATTGTGTGATCACACATGTACTTACGCATCGTAGCTGAAACTGAGCACTTCCAGTGACTCGCAGTTGTTTTTTACAAATAATCAGCGAACAAAAATTTCATTACACGTGGCTCACGACTTTCACAGCTAGAACGTTCTTGAGTAATCGTAAACCAGGTCGACCATTTTAGCAGCGGCTGAACTGGATTGTTAACAATGCAGAGTAAAATTTCGTCCTCCAGTTTTTCCGAAAGGAGTTCTCATTTTTATCGAAACGGGAACACATATTTCATTCAATTAATGATTTTACAACACAATAAAATGTTCGTTAAGTATGCTAGAATTTCNTTTTACAACACAATAAAATGTTCGTTAAGTATGCTAGAATTTCTTTTTCGATTTCAAGAGATTGCTGCAGTAAAGAGGTAACTTCACCAACGAAAAAACAAGTCAAAAATCAAGTATCATCAAATTTGTGATGACCTCAAGTCGCATTTTTTTCTTTTTTTTAATGAAATGGATATATAGAAAAAAAATGGAGCTGCTTCCTTCTTCAGGCTGCAGGCTCTTCAATTTTTAAAGATCGGGAACAGTAACGATAGAATTATTTTAATACTAGAACGACCGAAGCAAAAGACTAATTTGTAATTTTTGTTAGAAATTTTACACGTGAAAGACAGTGTATCTTCTATTTCTTTCTCACTTTAATGTCTCTGATGGGGATTCCGTGCTTTGATCGTCGGTAAGCTCCAATAAAGAATTCTATTTCGGACACGAAAAAAAAACGATCCGATATCGAGAATACTTTCGAATCTCGATTGTCGAAGATTTCTCTGATAAAGTGATTCGCGCGACGTCCGAGCACGTACTTTCGGAACACCCGGTAGCGGCTCATTTAGTCAGAGACGAATGAACGTTTAAACGGTGATGCGGCGTTAATGATTTCGGATCGATGTAGTCGTGTTTGCGGGATTATTAAGCTGCCGATTAATCGCGTCAGCAGAACACCCGGTAGCGGCTCATTTAGTCAGAGACGAATGAACGTTTAAACGGTGATGCGGCGTTAATGATTTCGGATCGATGTAGTCGTGTTTGCGGGATTATTAAGCTGCCGATTAATCGCGTCAGCAGCGTAAATGATTGTTATTAGACAATGAGACGAGCCATCTGACAAGATTGATTGTTGCCGCGAATGGTACACTGAACCGACGAGCGATCGACCATTGTTATCGATGCTGTGGACTGCATTGTATTCCTCCATCGCGCGCCATTGGACAGCGACGGCAGCGAAAAATTCCATCTAACCGTTGTAAATGACTCCATGAGCGTTAATTAATTCCAGCATCGTTCAAAGCTGACGCGCTCTATCGAATTTTGTCTCCGCGCCGTCGATCCCCTTGTTCCTCGCGCTTTTTCCGACTTATTACGACGCAAAATTTATCTCCTTCGTCTGTCATTTTTGTTCGTTGCCACGATGCACGAAAAGAAAAAAAAAAAATATTTTCATCTTTTTTCTATCGCAGTACTTTCGACAGATATTAGTAAAATCGAGGAATTTACAAATAAGCTGATTGTGAGAGGAACACAAGAATTAGAATATTTGAAGAGTATTTTTTTTTTTTTTTTAATTGAA
>NIPQ01101842.1:0-18703 GCA_002806875.1 Lepidotrigona ventralis hoosana
CTTAAATTTTGAACAATTGGACCATAACTATTCTAATCAGTATAGAATAAAAAAATCATAGGATGACAATTATTTTTCTGGTCTCATTAAAACGTTGTTTGCTTGCAAATAACGATTGCAAGCTTTGAGAGAAAGTCATTATCGACGGAGGAAATTTATTTCGATTATTCATAACAGTATAACAACTCTCGACTGCTGATAATAATTATCGACGAGGCGAATTTATTTCAGTTCCTTTTCTTCCTTAATCTCCGTCAGAAATTTTACGGAAATTTTATAAAATGTTCCAATGCGGTTCTGGAGCATTGTTCCCGCCGAATGCGAAACAATACTTTACACTTCGCACTATTATGAACGACTGAAATGGAGTTCTCCTCATCGATAACTGTTACGAGCAACCGAAATAGAATTTCCCTCATCAATAATGGTTATCGTCGACGAAAAAAGAAAAAAAATTTTCGCTTATTTGTAATTTTCTAGTCTTTTTTTTTTTTTGAAAAATTTTCTTTACACTTTCAGATTAATGTCATCATCAACGCAAACGATAAACAGGTTTCAATTATTTACAAAATCTATTGATATATACATATTATCTCCTTAACTTTATTTCTTTAATTATTTCTTATAATTTCCCCCTGCAAAAGGATTCTTCAATTTTCCAACATCCAATTCGCAGGTTACATACGTATGTAACCCATTTAAAGGAAATCCGACCGTTCCTCACGAGCCATGAAGATATCCCATTATCGTTTCACGGCGGTGATCGCCGAATCGCTTCGGGATCTCCTTTATTTCACGTAGCTGCACGCCGTGACGTTAATTGTCCTGTGATTCGGGGCGAATTTCATCGGGGGCACGTCCACGACCAACGAAACGGCAGGGGAAGGAGCGGAGGGGGGGGATGCCTGGAAAAGCGGAAACAGAAAGAGAGAACGGCGCTCGCCGTCGGATGATGAATGGAGGAGTGATGGTAGTTTCGCGTGCAAAACCAAAATACAAGTGGAACGGGCAAGGAAAAGTACGAGAGGAAGACAGCGGCGGCTCGAACAGGGTGGAAGATTAGGGGTTGCCTGCGATTCGTGATTTATAAACGCCCTTTCCAAGAAACCTCTTTCTCCTTGAGCGCTAACCATCCCCACCCTCTCGCTTCTCCTACCTTCGTTCGTTTCACCAGCCTTTTGCCATCATCTGGTCCCCTTTCCCTCTACCTCGCCGCCCTCTTTCCCTTTTTGTTTATAATCATCGACATACCGGACAGGAAGGGGAGGGGGAGGCAAATCGAAGGAGACGATCTCGGATACGATTTGTTTTTATATCGCTGTGTCCCCAGGACACAGAATCGTACATCGATCCTGTCACGTTCAGCGATCCTGTGAAAAATGCGTGCTCTCGTTGGGCCTGAGCTTTCTTTGCCGAGGAAATTTATGAGCACCGCCGGTTAATTGTGCCCTTACGAGAAGGGAATTCCTTTTCACAGGGAGAGGCGTTCGGTTCGAGGGAAAATTTGATACGGTTGGCATCCTCCATGGTCGAGTGTTTTTGCTTGAGGATGTAGTTAGGATCAACGCACGGTCTAACTAACGTGCATGAATAACTGGACAGCGCAGTTTCATCGAAAGGTCGATGTTTTTGTCACGTTTGTATAGTTATGATTGGTGAAGGTTTCTTTTTTTTTTTTTTTTTTTTTTTTTTTTTTTTTTTTATTATTTTTGATTTTCTGCACTTTGAAGCAAATGCTCAAGTTTAATTTGCATGTTACGTGCATCGTTCAAGCTTCATGTTTATTTATAGTAAACAACTGGTAATTCGTAAGTTTTTTTCAACGTGGCTATTTAAAGTAAAAAATTCACTTTGAGTTAGATCCAAAGATTAATGCTGCGATAGCAGTCTTTTTTCTAGTTCATATAACTTGTGTTTTTGTAACTTCTAGTAAAAATACATATACTATCTAAATAATTAGACATTCACAGTGCAGTTCCATTATAATAGTACAATATTGTTAATTCTCTGCAGTTTTCAAGTTTCATTCATTTTTAAAAAATATTTCATTTTTTAAATATTTCAATAGCTCAACATTTCATGAATGAATAGACATGAATAGACATTTTGTAGATTATTTGGTCACCCAAGTATTATGTTTATTCTTTTCGTCAATATCTATTAATTACATGTGTTAAAAGATGAAAAGAATAAATAAAAAAAATTAAAAAGATTCATTTGAATTTTATATTGCAATAAATCAGATGTGTCCAAGTATTTATGCGTGGTATATACATGTAATACACATAAATATCAATGATAGAATTACTAAGTGCTTTAATTATGTATAAATATGGATCAAAGTATTTAATTATTATTTAAAAAATATATATTGTGTTAAATTAAAGTGTGGGTTTTTATGCATATTTATATAGAAAATGCAGACAGAAAATTGTTTTCTCTACTAATTATTATATAAAATATCGCATTTTGGGTATTTTATATTCTATTAGATATTATATGCATTCTGTACATTTTTGTACCTTCAAATTTCTTCTAAATGCATAAAAATCTTAAAAATTCTAAAATCTAGTTGTAATAAAAAGTGCAATTTCATGATATTACCTTACTTAGTTGTTTATATCATTTAAAATTATTTTGTCATTATAACTATTTATTTTATATTATAACTACATATAACTATTAGTTATTTATTATTATTCAAAATTCTTTTGTCAATGATACTCATCTTATTTTAATCCTTCTGAAAAATATCCAGGAATGAAAAAAATGAACTTGAAAGGAACTTCTTTACTCGTCCAAGAATTAAAACATTAATCACATCGTATAAAATCTCTATAATTCCATTTATTATTACAAATCTTTCTTACTCGAAAATATAAAACGAAACTTCCATAATTCGAAAATTTTTCTTTTCCTCTGAAACTATCTAAATTTGACGAACCTAACCTAAACGAACAATATAAAAAAGATTAAGAAGACAGTTAAATAGTACTTGCAGTAATATTACATTACTGATGAAAAATACTTTTTAAATTTATTTTCTTTGCATTGGAATTATCTTGAAATCGAATGCAACACGAACTCGAGTACAGTTTCATCGGGCGAACCGTCTTATACCAAGATGGTTCATTTATCATTCGGTTAAAGATCAACGGTTTTTATGCTCTCGAAGCGTTGAGAATATATATCGCTCTTTCAACGCAATCTCTGCCACTTCTAAAGAGACCCGGACAGGAGACTCGTCGCGAACGGGGGATTAACGATCGATTTATAATAATTTGCATGAACATCCTGATTAACGTCGGTCTTGTACAAGATCGCGTGGATGTTGCTATTTATAAAATCCACGCGTAACGAAGTGTGTTATACTTATCGCGGATTCGTCGCTCATAAATCATCTGTTGCATGATTCTTGTGCGAAACGTAGGAGATATTATCACGTAATTAGAAGACTCTTCATACGTGAGGAAACCTACGTACGTTTGTAATTTTCTGATTCATATTTTGGTATTAGAGGTTATGTATTAATTGAACGAGACAATTATTAAAATATAATCAAATTCAGGTTTTTAAATGAATATAACAATTATACATTATTATAAACAGATGCTGTATTGCTCTTTAATTATGTTTAGTGACGTATAATATTTAATAATAATAATAACAATGATTTGAAATTTATTCCTTTCGATATTAGTAATAATAATTAATTCATAGTTATTAAAATCATATAGTAGTAAATAATTAAATTTGTTTATTTTTTTCATTGAATATCTTCACTTACTAATCAAGAATATATTAATGAGTATTTTTAATTAATTTGCTAAAATAATTTCAAATTTTTAAAATGATTTTAATTAATTACGTACAGAAATAAATTGACATTTTAGAATTTGTATCACAGAGCTATAAACTGAAAATAAAATTTAAAATGGAAAAGAAAGTAAATTAAAATTAACATATAATATAATAAAAATAAAATTTATAAAAGTATAAATTTCCTATCTGTAAGGCAAAACCTATAAATAATCACATAATTAACAGTAAACAACAATATCCTATAATTATATTAATTATATTAATTAATTTATTCCTTAGTATTCGTTTACATTAATTAATTTTATTAAATGCATTAATTAATTCATAGAAGAATATTAAAATTATACATGAATGGAATCGTATGGCGGCAGAGTTTCCCTAGGCATCAAGTAGTTATAGGCACTATAAATTTATAGCTAATCGGTTTTTAAGTATTCGAAGAGCCTCGAGAACCCGGGCTATTATCAAGCTTGTAAACATCGTGTTTTACGACTCATATGTCAAAGCCAATTTTAGAATCCATAATGTATATCTTTGCACGGATCTTCCCACAAGAAATTCTCAAACGTATTTCTCGAACGTTACATCGATGAAAGTATCGATAGAATACGCTGATCTCAGTGGAATACAGTTTATACAAGCTACCGAATATGGAGGATCACGGCATCTCGAATGTGTTTTCACCTTAGTTTCTCCCGAATGTACATAAAATAATACCAGATTATGCGATAGTATGTTCAGTGATAGTTTCAACTTTGTTTCTCTTCATCGCGTTTAAATCGTACATTTGCAAATACACAGAGGATGTTCGAGTTATCTTCTTCTGATGTGTTGTTCGTTGTCTCGTTTGTATATTTTGCGTTTGTATTATTTCAATTAACGTAAGATTAAATCAAATGTTTTAATTTTTACTTTCAGATAATATTTTCTGATAAAATAATAGATTATTAACTTATTATATGCATTACCGCTACAATTTCATGGAATTTGAAAAAGCACTATATAATTTTATAGCACTATAACAAACTACAACAGAATCTCTTGTTGTGTGCCTCTATGTACTTTTTACATATTTTAGTATTTGAATATGGATTCAGACTAAAATATCTGTTAATAAGTAAAAGATTAGTAGACATTCTGGTGATATGATATTTGAATATTAAAATATCTGAAAAATGATATCTTCTTTTTTTAAGTTGTAGAACTTTTCTTCTGGCTCCANTTGTTGTGTGCCTCTATGTACTTTTTACATATTTTAGTATTTGAATATCTTCAGACTAAAATATCTGTTAATAAGTAAAAGATTAGTAGACATTCTGGTGATATGATATTTGAATATTAAAATATCTGAAAAATGATATCTTCTTTTTTTAAGTTGTAGAACTTTTCTTCTGGCTCCAATTTGTGCAATCAGTTTCTGTAATGCATCTAATATATTTTATTATTTCAATACATTTATTATTCATTCCTAATATTTTTAAATACATTATTATTTATTTTTAGATTTTTACAAAACAATAATTTTTTTTACAATGTTACACAAGTTGAAAAATTATATTACTATTTGATACTTGATGGATTAAACAATCAAAAATTCTCAAAACTAAAAATTAACTGAGAATAGAGTGAAAGGATACAAAAGATATTTATAGACATCTTTCATGAATATACATAATCTATGCATTATACGAAACATTTTGAAATTTCATTAGCATTATAGGGGTAATAAAATTCAAGTGTCATAATTATACTGATGAAATATTACAAGATACTATAAAATATTTCACATTACAAGTATATATTTCATAGATATCACAACAGAGTATTAAAACAGTCAATTATTCATTATATTATATTCAACATCTATAATATAATTTTTTTTTCATAAAACTCGACTATCATAATCATATCGATAAGTATGAAGCAAGTCTAAAAGTATGTATATATAAAACATAGATTTTATATAAAATATAAATAAATATATGTGTATAATTATAAAATAAATAACACGTTACAGTTAGATAATATTTCACAGATATTACTGCAAAATATTGAAAGAATCAATTATTCATTATTATTATTACATCTAATAAACTTAATTATTTTCGTTTGAACTAATGGATTGTATTGCCCATAAATAATGATAAATAAATAAATAACAAAATGCTTTTGTCGTTTATCATACATTATAAATAGACACTCAAATATATCATTTTTGTCTAAAAATTTTCAGAATGGTTTCAAATTTAACCAACCATCGTTATAATAACTGTCACTCATTCTGGCACCAATAAAATTCCAAAATGATTCACATAATAAGCACATAACCTATGAGAAACTAGAAATACAAATCAATATACGTAACGAGGAAGAAAACGAAACAAAAAAAAAAAAAAAAAAAAAAAAAAAAAAACCGGTAAANACGTTAACGGAACTCGAGGACTATTTTCACAGTTTTGTTTGCCCTTTGACTGGAAACAGGCTGGTGGCCGCACACGAGAGGCCGCACAAACGAGGGCTCGTAGGCGCCGACCTATTATCGGTCCCGTAAAAATGCCACTTTACGATTCCACGAGTCAAAACGAATTTCGAAATTGCATCCGACACCGGGTGTACTTGTCCGTCCCGTCGTCCCGGAACGTACATCATCGAGTTTTATTGAAGCTCGCCGCATTTTCATAAGAATGTAGTGAACAGTTCACGGCGAACAACCATGACAACTTCTACGGAGGATAAGCTCGTCCTTATACAACGCTTCTTTCACGTAATGGATCGCGTAGAGGAGGCCGACCAAATCTCCTCTAATTTATGGATACGTTTCATTTTTTCTCTTTTTCTTTCTTTTTCGTACAGCTAATTTAGGAACGAGGCATTATGCGAAGAAGTGGTTAATGATCGATTCCGAAGAAATGAACGGTTGCTACGTGTCGCGTTTACGCTCGATGTTTTAAAGAGATTATGTCAAACGTTGTCTGTTTTCGGGAAAACTGAAGCTGCTGCTTAGCGGATCATTAGTGAAACAGGTGGTAATATGTTAGGTTAGGCCATCTTGTACGCAATGCGGTTTTCTGTGAGTAAAGTTTGACACTTTCAAAGTGATTAGGTCATAATTTTCAGTTAGAAATTTCAGTAGAAGATGTAAAACAGACTTTTAGAGATTTAAATAATTTTTTGTAAAACTTGTGTATTCCATAAAGTTTTCCTAATTTTTACTTTCTGTTGGAGATTTTATGCTTTAATCGTTCTGTAGTCTTAGTGTTAAAACAATAAGATAATATTGCTATGAGAGTTTTAAAAGATTGGTATTGAAAATTTAACCCCCGTGTTTCAATTTGGTACATTTTTTTAAAATAAAATGTGTATAAAATATATATGGTTATATGCAATTGAATAAAAAATTAGTCTATCTAATGTCAGTTTGCAAATTTAGTTATTTAGTTTGTCAGCATAGATTAAATTTTATTAATTTTTTATTATAATATCAAGGGACAAATTAAATTGGAAAAATGAGGAATGGATGAGTATTAGATAATGAAATTTAAACAACGACAGTTTAATCAATATTTGTCAACATAATCTCATCTACGGAAAAAATTTTATCTATGTTAAAATCAACAGAACGCTCCAAACTTTTGAATAATAGCTACAGTTTATATTTATAAACTGCACACATATTTGTGCATTTTCGAAAGAATTTAAAAGTACAGAAATGCAAAAATATGTAAAATATTGAAGTATCTATTATAACATATTTAGTGGTGAAAGGAAATTTCATTTCTTGAATTGTATTCATAAAATTATGAAATTGCATAAAGATCTACAGTCTAAATCACCGATATTTGAGAATTAAACTCTCTTGTGTTCATCGTTGTGTTCGCTATACGAATGATATGGTGTAATAATTTAAAACTGAAATACTCTTCTCGCGAAAGAAATACATATGTACAAAAACACAATGATTGCGAGATAGGTGGCAAAACGATATATTCTTCATTCGTGACTCCGTCTACAAGTTGTCGGACTTGTTGCATACCAGGTGGTCCCGCGAGACAAGATCTCGCCGAGATTGCCTCGAAAATAGGTTCATTGGCTAATTGAAATGGTAATCGACATGATATATACCGCGTGTGAATAATAACTCGTAGCAAATCTAACCGCGCTCTTTGCAAATTGGATATCGGAAACAGTTTCTGTCACACTATTTACTACCACGAATGATTTAACGTTGGTCTCGTGATCGAAATTTCAAAGACCAATTGGCAAGTATATCCTTTATATCCCAGAATGTTCGGTTAATGCGCCGTTATGATTTATTACGTCAGTATAGACTTAATGGGATGAAAATTGACAAGGTGAATATATCATAACTGTTAGTAAGTGAAATACACTCTCGAAAAATCTTAGGATTTTTATTTTTCGAAACTGGGTCGTCGACGTCCTCCAGCGAAATTTCAGCCGCAAATTTTTATTCCTGCTGAAAAACCCTTTAGAATTTTTTGACATTCTTTTGAAGAGTAAAAAAATTAATTTTTTTCAATTACAGGGAACTAATAATTATTCGAAAATAACACTCCTCTTCAAAAATCTTAGAATCATTTCTTATTTTATATATATCGTATATATTACATATATTCATGTACAAAGGATTTTGCTGAAATTAAATAAAATTAAAACTGAATAATAATTAAAAATTAATTATTCAAAGAAATCATAGAAATAATCAAATAATCGAATTCATAAAAATACAGCTTGATTATTGATGATTATCGTGAATTTGTTCAACTAGATGAAATTATAAATTTAAATTCACTGATGATCATCATTAGAGCTAAAATTAAATTATTATCCGTCAATGTATCCGTATTCGAATTTTACTTAAAATTAAAAAAAAAAAAAAAAAATAAAAAACGNGCGATGAGATTTAGTTTGCATAAATTCGAAAACGCACGTACTTAAAGTGAAGAAAGAATTGAAGAGTACTGTACGCTGCTTGTCTCAATTCTGTCAATCATATTCCCGCGAAAAGAAAAAAGCAGGTAGCGAACCTCACGCTCGCATTAAAATAATTACCGACTACCAATCAGAGTACCTCGGACGGGCAATTTACATAATTGTACGGCCAATCTATCAAGTGTCATTCTGTAGAACACTGAATCTGTCTTCTTCTGAATTTGCTTCCGCCGAGTTCCACTCTGGTGTCTGTAATTTTTCTTATCTTTTCCCCAAGCCTCGAGCCAAACGTCGTGGTGCATTTTTATGCATGTACATAAAATACGTAAATAAAAACACGAAGGAAATGGTACCTACATACATTACGAAATTGAGGTTTTGATGAGTAGTCAAGTCGATGAAACAGACAGTTTAATTTTTATACCTTGGTTGCCTTTCAGTTTTATGAATTTTAACGATACACGTTAAAGAAAGAAGTATAAAATAAGCATGAAATATGAATAGCGTGTGAATAAAATTGTCAATCCATGTCCACGAAGTAATTGTGTAAAATTTCGATCAGAAATAACTTCGATTTTTAATATTTTTAAATATTCAAAGAAAATAGTAATTCTTCAATAGATTCAAAAAGCAGGTAAAACCTTGATAATAATTATATTATAAAATATATAGAATTATATAGAATTATATATCATCATAATATTACAAATTATATCATAGAAATATATAATATAATATTACATATATTTCATAACGTATATGATACAATATATGTAACATTACATTTACATTTTCTCACATTATGTGCATTCTATACAATTTTACACAATTAAGTTTTCTATAAATATATGAAAACCTTCATTCAGTTTACTAATAATATCATTATTAATTTTCAATCTTAAGTCAATTTTGCGATTTCAAAATTTCACAATTTTACAATTTTAGAAACATAGTACAGAAGAATTAATTTCAAAATTTACTTGGTTTTCTTAATTTCAATATCTTTCATTTTGAATAAATAAATTTCTGTCATTCAGTTATTTGATCAAATTTAATTTTGGCTTATATCCCCTCTGTAATTTATAAAAATTTATCCATTTATAACCAATGTAAAGCAATGTTAAAACACATAAAATCATGTATGTATCACGAAAGATGATTTACATAAGTTTGGATCTTTTAAGTCAGTAATTTTAATATTTTAAAAAATATATGTTTTTGTAAATAATACTACTAACTCTCTTTTTGCATACATTTGAACACCAGAAAAATTTATTACTAGTAATAAACTATTAAATTTCATTAATAATATTAGTTTTAATTTGATAAAAAAAAAACAAATTACAAATTAATTACAATTTACAATATACAATATATTAATAGTTATATTCATAATATAACAATGTACTAAATACTAAATATTGAAGAAAATCTTGAACATTGTCCAAATCAATAAAAATATATATATATTAAACTTTTTATGCACTCTTTTTAAATATTTTCAACTCATTTTGAATATATCGGCAGTCTTAAACAGGAATTGGAGAAAGTTCAATGGCTACTGAAATTAGTTGGCTTTTTTTTTTGCGAGGAGACGGGTGAGAAATTGAGCAAACAATTTCAGCGAGCAGAGCACAAATGCGGTCGGTCGGTCTTTTATGCGCGTCCTTACTTCAGGGTGCGTGAATTTAATGAGCCATGCGTGAGGAATGTGTCCCTCGAATCCGTTCTGAAGCGCTTGACGCGTGAAATAAATTCGCTTCCTTCCTTCTCCATTGACAAAAACGTCCCCTTTCGTTCGCGGTGCATGTCACACTCTCATAAGGCGATAAATAACGTCGCGCAGATATAACACGCCACTTTTTCCCAGAGTAATTTCACTGCATTCAAACTTAAACCTGGAAACGTCGTATTAAAGCAATAACTGAAAACGTACGAACACCAATAGTGGTAAACTCGTAGGAGTAGTTATTAAGTCGTGGTTAGAAAATATGCACTTAACCTCGAAAGTAAACTGAAGATTTAGAAAACCCATATGACGTATGGAATAGTAGATATCAAGAATGGACAAATTTTATTTCAAATAAAAATAATTCATTAGTCATTTTTATTATTTTTATTTGAGAAATAATTTAGGAAAAGTTTATCCAAATTAAATATGTAAATCATTTGTAAATAATTTTTTATTTGAGCTAATTCATTTATAGATAGTGAACTTAGAAATTATTATATATGTTAACTATTAATTATATTAACTATTATGTAATAGAATTAGAAACTATTTGAAAAATTATTTAAAAAAAACAGATACAAAGTACAAAATAAAATAAGAAATTGTTTATTTGATGGCCAAATAATTAAATAATTGAATAAAAAGTCATTTGTCTGTTCAAATAAAATAACATAGCATTGAGATGATATAGTATTTAAATAATCATTTTCAAAACCATTTTATTCAAATGGTCCATGCTTCACTATGGAGAATAGCAGTGATGAGTCATACAAAATTATGTAGAAACATAACAATTAGGGACTCTAAGAATAGTGGTTAATGTCCTATATTTATAATTCATAAATAAACAGTGGATCTTTATGTAAATTTCTATTTTTGAAAATATAATTTAAAAAAATAGAACCATGATGGGAAACCATTTTATATATTAAGTATTACAGAAAGTATTATACTACTTTTCGAATATTTTATATATTTCTTTATATTATATTATTTTGTATATTTTTGTAATATAATTTTACAATAATAACAATAATAATAATAATTTAAACATAATTTTTATTTTTAATATAATATTCTATAAAAAAATAATATATTATTATTTTTAATTTAATATAATATAATATTTCTCTATATTATATTATATTTTGTATAATATTTTCATAATATAGTTTTACAATAATAATAATAACAATGTAAACATAATAATTTTTATAATATATCATTATTTTTTATATTACGTGTATTCTGTGTAATTTTGCACTTTAAAGTTTTTTACATTCATCCCTCATTTCTTCAACAACTCATTAACTAGTGTCAAATCAAATCTACGATGAAAAGATAAATAAAATAATAAAATTTGCAAATTCTCTCATTAATAGTAAATAAACTAAATCTCTATTCAATTACCTATAATCTAGATACAGATATTCAATTTTATATCGTGATCCTATACATTTCACACACTTTTTACGAGTAAAATGTGTCAAATTGACATATTTGTCAAAGGTTGACAAGTTGACAAAGGTTGTCAAACAGACAAAGATTAATGACTAATATTTCCTTCCAAGTAATGATATATTAGGGGTATCCATAAGTAATAAGTAATCAAATTTAATTTCGCCATCTAGTGGCAATAATTTAATTTACTATAACATAACCTACATTCTAGTTAAGAATAAGTAATCAAATTTAACTTTGTCATCTAGTGACAATAATTTAATTTATTATAACATAACCTACATTCTAGTTATATTGACATTTAGTGTATTTATTGTTAAATTATATCATAGATTAAAAACTGTATTAACTCTTGAATAAAATGAAATTTTCCCATCAAGAAACGAGTATCTCAAATAAAACGATGCAACAGTTGCACCCCATCCACTGTACTTGCCACACTCAGGCGGAACACCTTGTATCTTTGAGCACCGGCATAAATCCATAAACTGGTCGAATCTAACCTCTAAATAGTAGGATCGAGTAGATCGTTGAAACGATCGTGGCACGGATGAACAAGTAAACGAAAGAGGTCGAACGATCGAAGGCAACGTAGGGAACGTACATAAATCCTCTGCCCCACCGCAGGAAACAGTGAACGCGCGCGAGCATTTACGATTGTCCCTTAGGTTGGGGCGTCGTGAACGGAGACGAGCACATAACGCCGAACGGGCAGACATCTTGGAAACGACAGCCGC
Source organism: Lepidotrigona ventralis hoosana (assembly GCA_002806875.1). Lineage (NCBI taxonomy): Eukaryota > Metazoa > Arthropoda > Insecta > Hymenoptera > Apidae > Lepidotrigona > Lepidotrigona ventralis. The sequence continues at coordinate 12,703 of NIPQ01101842.1, forward strand.
GGCGCAATCGGCGACGGAATAATGAATTAGAGGTACGGCCTTTTGATAGGGTAATTTCGAGGGTAGGCTGCTGACACGGGGTTGGCGTACCGGCCATTCCCAGGGCTGTTACGTCTAGACATATCCGTGCTCCGGCCATTTCGACTTTCAGGTGTCCGTAATTATCCTCCGTACGGTTTGCACCGCGGCGCACGTATCCACCCGCGCCGCTTAAAGCCACCTTTCAGCTTCACGCCCTATAATTTTCGAAATTCACTCCTGATTTACGGCTACTCTGCTCGAACCGTGCGCGAACGACTCACCGTATATAACGCCATCGTCCGTAAGCGCGAGGTCTGTCGAAAAAGTAACGAGACCGGTTCTGTGATATTGTTTGTACGAGGGTTATGTCAAACAATTCGTAGAAAGTTGTCATGCTTAATAAACATTGTCATAAAGAAATTTGTTCGAGCTATCACTTTGTTTTTAAAGGAAAATATCAACAGTTTGCGTTTCAACCTGTCTGGAAAAATTGATGCTAACTTTCGAGAAGATTTATTTGTGTAAATTGCCATTGCTGTGAAAGTTTTATACCATCGAAGTCTTTAGACTCGAGCAAGAAAAGTTGTTTTGTTGCTTTATCAAGTAATTTAAAAGAGATTTTTTTCTACAAGCAGTTCCTGTAAAAAAAAAAAAAGAAAAAGAAACGAAAAATAAGAATTTTGAAATTCGAGCTGTTGTTAAGTTCTTCTTAAGTTAAGTTTAAAAGGTTCCGTCTCGCCCTCCCTACAGATCTGGCCCCTTCTGACTTCGTTTTGCTTCCAAAGATGAAGGAACATTAAAGGGGGTCCGCTGGGAGCACCTCATGAAGCGAAACGTGCTACAATATAGATTTATATTTCATGATACAGATTTTTACAAAAACGTATCGAAAAGGTGAAAACATACCAAAAAAGTTTAGAAGTAAAAAATTAGAAACAAAATGTTCTTTTTTTTTTAGTTATTGTTTTTCTACAAATTATTTGGTATATAACAAAAGATCTACAATCTGTCGAGAGAACAACAATAATCAATGATTTCACTTTTTATTTTCCAGTGAAGAGCGTAATTGTGCCAACAACGATGAAAAATTGTCGATAATAAATTTAAAGTAAACATTTATCAAATTTTTGTTCCATTCTAGATTTGTCTAGTTACTATTAATTCGTCTAATTACAATTAAATATTATTATAGTGTACACTCTATTATTAAGTGAGTCGTTAGAAAACGTTATAAAAATTATTACTGTCATATTATGGTGTCATATGCTGAACAACTTTTGTAAAATGTTTATAAAATGTAGCAAATATCTCGAGAATCAAGCGAAATTACAGGAAACAGTCGTTCAGAATGTTTAAAAAAAAACCATCCAAATCGGCGATGAAGCCACTCATGGACAACTTTATTCAATCTATTTTGATTTATAACTTTCTAATAAACAGAGAGTGTTATCTTTTTATAAATATTTACTGAAATATTCAGAGATATTCAGAGCTATTGCTCTACCCTGTATATACCTTAACATTGACAAATTTTAAATAATTTTAATTAATTTTAAATAATAATTTTCCCCGGTCTTGGCTTTTATTCTGTTGCCCCTAAAACTATTTTTAACTCTCTGTGTGTGGTTTCTAAAGAAAATAATGTTAATTTAAATTGTTTGAATTTAGAGAAATAGAGAAAACGATAATTTACAGCGAGTTTTGTGTATAACAGAGAATACTAATTCTCACGTCCACGTATACCCTACATTCTATGTCCTATGTGCTTCAATATATGGATCGATAGAATCTGTTTTATAATTTGTGATATCATTAAATGTTTATAATCTTCGCGCTTTAAAGAGTTATAAGATCACCATCAGTTTGATATTATTGTCGCAGCTGGCTTGATCTATTTCTGCTAAAACAGTAACTGAATTGATTAAATATATATATATATTTTTTTTTTCAATTGTATTTATATAATTGGACCTATATAATTTATTACTATATTTCTAATGTAATTTATTACTATATATATGTGCATTTTCAATTGTATTTATATAATTTATATAATTTATATAATTTATTTCTAATGTCCAAAATTAATTTAGTTTGATTTAATATCAAATTATAATTAAATCAAACTAAATTAATTTTGGACATTAGAAATATAGTAATAAATTATATATATATATATATATATATATATATATATATATATATATATTAAATCAATATAATTATATAGATACAATGATATAAATTGAAAATGTAGTATTGAATTATAGTTATAGTTATAGACTGCGGATTTTTATAGATTTATGGAAAATTTAATGATAAAAGAAGTGCACGATACACGAAAATATATGAAATATCGAATGTATAGTATTTTTTTTTATAATATTTAGTAAAAAAAAACTTCTGTCTATTTATTAAATTATTTTCGTAGAAACAGAAATAGAAATTATACAGTATGTTAATCTTGGAAACATACAATCCTGCTCAATGATCTTAGGACAGTTTTTATTTTTAATATTTCATATTAAATATTCTGTGTATACTATAATAACTTTCTCAGTTTTGAAGAAAATAATGATTGTATAATATCTACCTCTTTATAATAATGTTTTAAAATTATATAATCTTTTTCAGAGAATTATAAGGATTTGAAGTGTTAATTAAAAATATTTTCTACACTCAGTGTCTACATAAACTATTTGTCTCCCAAAAAATCCTCCCAGAATAACAAAGTTCTTGATGTGATTATTTATTCCTCCCCAAAACATTGAAGTTACACTTCAGGATTCTAACATGACACTTCATACAATGAACAAAACAAGTAGGAAAAATTCAATCAAAGTTGACCAAGAACAAACTAGGAAAACAACCATAATTAAACAACCCCTTAAGCAAGGGGTTAAGATCGAACTTTCTTTGTATCAGATTTGTCTCTCGTTCTTTATAAAATCAATTGCGCGATTTAGGTCGTTCGACCTTCGATTCAGGATGTCGTCTCGTTGCGGAGGGTTAAGAGGGTATACCAAAGGGTGAAGCTTTTTACGAGCATGAATGACAAGTGGGCTATAACGCGGACAGTGACCATCGAACATTTTGTGAGTGGATGGATCTTTAAAAGTTGAGGAAAAATATTTATAGAATAAACGTGGCTAGCAATGAACATGAATACTCTAGTATTATTATATTATATATTATATTATATTATTATATTATATTATTATATTATATTATTATTTATTATATTATTTAGTATTATTATGTTATTATTATATTATTTCTTGGATTCTCTTTGCTTGCTCAAAGCTGAGAGAACGTAATTGTTAATAAATTTAATATATCACGATATAATATATAATTGTATGATAATTAATAATTAATCACATAATATATTATTATATTGTAACAGAAACATTTCAATTACTTTATGACTTCTATCATTTTATTTAGAAATAAATTATTTCAGGGCCCTCGGCCGTACCGGAGATGGTTACTCGTGGACGAGGGAAGCTTGCACCAGCGCGAAAAGCTCCGGTCTTCTGGAGAGAAAGCAAGCGAGGGCGTGCAGAGCGGCGCCGGACGTGATGCCCAGCCTGGTGCAAGCGGCCAGGGATACGTCGACCGTATGCCAGCAAGCATTTCGACATCGTAGGTGGAATTGCAGCAGCATCGAGCGTGCGCCAGATTACACGCCTGAATTACTTACCGGTACGTTCTATATACAGCTCGACACCTTTTATTTAACACCGCGGAGATCAGTCACGAAATTGGCCCCCGTGCTCATCTAAGATTCTATTTCGTTTCGGGAGTGATATTGATGATCTTTGATGTCGATTTTGATGAGATCTTTCGTTGAAATCGCGACGAGAAGATCGAGAAGAATTATCGAATAAAATATTTGAAATATATATATATATATATATATATATATATATATATATATATATATATATATATATATATATATATATAAGTAAATAACACATCGATGTTATCTTGAAATAATTCTACGTTAGCTTATTCGAGCAGGCAAACGATTTTTCTATAAATTATTTAATCGTTTGATTATATATAAATAAAATAATTTACCTCATTTTGCAAATTATTTTGTGTCTGTTCGTTCAAATGAAAGTTCACCTTCTGCTCAGATTATTTATTTCATTTCAATAAAAGATTGATTTCATCCGAAGTTTTTCTAAAGTATTTTTCAAATAAGAAACTAACGAAAATAATTATTTCAAATTTTTCATTTTTATTTCAAATAAAATTTGCCCGATCCTGTTAGAGAAAGAGAAACTGATGGTTATTATTAAAATGTACATTTTTCAAGTTGTAGAAAGAACAAAAAATAGCAGAAAGAATTTTCAGACTTTTAACTTGGAAATTTTATAAACTTAAAAGAACCAAAAGAAATGTGAAAATTCGTGTTACACTTGAACATGATAGTCGCGTGTTTGAATGTTTTCATGATTCATTATATATTTATTTATTTATTGTTTAATCAATCTCGACCTAGTAAAATACAAAAATACAGAAACACTATATAATAATGTAAGTCCTGAAAAACAAATCAAGTTGAAATTAATTAAATGTTAAAAATTATTCGATTATACGAGCATGAATACATTTGATCTACAATAGTATTTAGCATAATTTAGCAATTCTCTGTTAGAGATTTTGTTCGTAAATTTTGCATACGTAAATTATGGCGACGATTCGATATGATTCAGGGTGATACACCAAGTTCTCGTAATGTATTTGTTTCATGTTAATGCATGAATTGGCTGATCAGAGAAAGTGAACAACTGACATTCGCGAACTGACACGAACATGTCCCCAACATTAAATCCTTCTCTTTCACTCAGAAATCATTTTTATCGTCGTATCGTAGAAACCACTTCCTAGATATGAATTTATCTAAGTCAAAAATGAAAGTCGAGCAGTGGTAAAAGCTTTGATTTCTGGTGGATAAAATTATTGTAAATAATTAAGATATGTATATTTTTTTTTATTATGGAAAAATTGAGAATAAAAGTTGAATTTTTTCTTAAATTTTTAAAACATCTTTTCCAATAATTATTATTTTCTTTTTTTAAATACAAACAATTGTATAAAAAAGAATTTCTTATATTCAAACTGTTTCATTACATTAATTATTCACAAAAAAAATCTTTTCCAATAATTGCCTATTTTTTTAAAAATATAAACAACCATTTAAAAAGAAATTTACTTAAAATACATAATATTTTTAATTAAACAAGTATTGTATTTGCATGTAGGTGATCCAGAAACATTGAAATCTCTCGTATTTGCAAATCAAACTGAAATTATTAATTATAAATTATATTTTATAAAAAATTTCAATTTCTTCGAATACTCTCAAATATCTCTGTTTGATCGAGGATCTTCTCACTAGAGGTACCTCGTCTCATTGATTATTCGCAGAATCCTTTCCAAATTCTTCCCAGTAATTATCATTAAAGTAAAGACAACCGAACAATGAGGAACTCGATCTAACCAAACTTTAAACACAGTATCGTGAAAAAAGAAACGAAGGATCATTTTCCGATAATTATTCATTTTCTCAAAGTGAAACCGAGCACACACAAAAGAAAACTACTCCAGAAAGAGAGAGAAGAAAGGACGCGAGCCTGAAAATAAGGATCGTATATCCTCGAAAATAAGGAAGGATATTTCACGTTAAATAGGAAGACCTTGAAGAAGCGGGGCTCAATTAGTGGTCATTATCGAACCCGGTGCTTCCTTCCTCTCTGGTAGCTCCAGCGAATGTCGGATTAACCGTTCACATTTGACGATAATTATATTGTAAATAAAAGTGTTTTCTCCCCTCCGTTGGGGGGGGGGAGGGAGGGAGGGCAAGAGAAGCGATCCTTCATTAATGAGAAAACCGAGAAGCCCGTGAGTTTCGGAGTGCTGATGAAAAACACACGGTTGCTCGATACACACGGAGTATCGGCGGAGA